>JAJIYU010007479.1:0-19185 GCA_030144865.1 Tinospora cordifolia | reverse complement strand
AATTTTTCTTTACCTTTAATTGCCTTGATTTTATTAAATGTGAATTTGTACTATTGAATTTATTCTAAGGCATGTGGTATTGAAAAATAGAAAGTCAAGTGTGTGTCACTTTTAACATAACACCGGCCCGACCTGCCAATTGGTTAAGTCCACTGTCGAATAATGGTGGTTGTCCAAAACTCAAGGAATGTGGGGGTTGGGGTGTTACAGAGATCAAGACCAAGTACCCAAGACTATTCCAAAGACAGAATTGACCAAGACACGACACGTGACACAGGTAATTAACTCTATCAAATTTGAAGCATGAAATTCCTTTTTAGGGGGGGTAGTATTGCATTTGAATTTGTTGACCACTTTAGTTGCCATATCTAGAAATTTAGCCATCTTGGATAGCTCAAAAGAAACAAGCACCAAAATAGATTTCAGAGCACTTTTTTTCAATATTAAAGTGTTTGTAGTGCACCTACAAGAAAAAAAAAGGTGTGAGATCACTAGGCAATTGTCTCTAGCTTAAACGCATGCAAAAATTATTGGCAACATGCTTAGAAAAATTAAAAGACAGTAATTTAGGACAAATAATAATTAGATAAGGCTAAAGTAGATCAACTTGCCTTCGACTTTAACAGGGGGTGCTTTTGTCTAGTTCATACCTTTTTATCCTATTTGATTGCTAATAGTAGTTAATTGAGTGTAATAAATGATATCCATAAATGAAAATTCATTTAATTGAGAAGCCCATGCAGTCCAACATGAAAAAAAGGGAAACTCCATTTGATGCGCTCATGATGTGCTCTCAATGTGTCCCATCTGATTGTTGCCTTTAGTGTTCTTTATTCTTTTATACTCATTGAGCAAAGAACCTCAAGATTTTTGCATCCTTTCACAAATGAACATTAAGTTGAACTACTGATATTTTATAGAGTATGGGAGATCCTATTAGTAAGAGTCTTTCAATAATTTTGTAGGCTATGTCGCAAAGCCTGTTAAGACCATCTCTGGCTCTAATTCCATATTTTACTCTATTTTAAAGTAACTTCAACACTAAACAATAACTTCTTCAACCCATTTACTCAATTTTTCACCCTAAAAGGAATATTCTCAAAATATTCTTTTTCCTCTCTTTTGTAATGACCTTCGATCTTGTATTTGGAAAACATTTGGAGAATTAAAGGTTGTATAATTAGGTTAAAATATCATGTGGTATGAAAATGGAAGCAAAATTTCAAGTGTTTGCCACTACCATGAGAGTGGTTGGTATGTGGGAGAAGTTTGGTCACCAAGTCCTAGGGAAGTAGGTGCTAGCAACACAAGAGGAGAAAAGGATGAGAAATGACATGAAATGAGGTAAAATGGCGGCATCTACTGGTTCTATAAAATCATTCCCAATCCTCATCATCATCTATTTCCTCTCAATCTAAAGTAGAAGCTTATGCAACTCCATTTTGTTCTTCCATCTTTGGAACCTTGTAACTCTATCCATACTCAACCAAATTTTGTGATCTCGGTGTCATTGTAAAGACGACAAAAAGGGGAATAACATAGTTGAGACTCAATTTTTTGAGGGAAAACCTTGCTAGTAAAACATTACGAAGGGACAAGGGGCATTTGTGAAGGAAAACTATACAATCTTTAACTGGAAAAAAAATTGATGCTGAAAATTGATGATTTCATGATGAAATTATGGGTTGTAATGTTCTTGTGATGATATACTAATGATGTTGGGACTGAATGATGCCAAGAGAATGTTGAGACCATACCCAAACCATGGCTAAGAGGTTAAAAATGGGTAAGAAACCCATGATGTTGCACATGGTTCAACACTTAACCAAATTTTCAACCACAGAAGCATGGGTAGTGACCCTAATTTGAGGTCCTATAACAACATAGTGGGAAAAATGTGGTCTACAAGGCTTTAAGACTTTAAAACTAGGACATATGGTGAATAAAATGAGTCAACAATCAGGAGATTTGACGTTGATTAATTCGTTCAAATCATAGTTTGAAGATTACTAGTTGAACTGTCAACCATTGATGAACAGTTGAATGTGTGGACGTAGAGTACCAACCCAAGCTTGCAACATAGGATGAAATTCTATAAAGAATCAAAGCTATTAACCGTAAATGGAGCATATAATGAGGAACACATTGGTAAAATTCTAGAGGAAATACACTAGTAGATTGGCTACAATTAGTCCATGAACACAACATGTTAGTACAGTTTGACAGAAATGCACTATTTTGGCCTAAGTTAGAAAATATAAAAACCTAAGTTAGGTTTGTGTTATGAAGCTAGCATTTGGTTTGTAGAAACTACAAATACCTAAAGTTCTTCAAGTGTAAATCTCGAAAAGAAAAGGAAAAGAGAAGTTGGATCCTAAAAACGAAAAGGGAAATAGGTGGAGAGAGCCTGTAAGAGGTGTGGTCGGTTGATAGACTAACCATAGTTGAATTTTTTTCTTTTTACTGTACATAAAGAAGTAGAAAGTTATGAAAATAGTTGGTGGATGTATTTTGGGGTGAACATAGGAAGAGAAGAGTAAGAAATGTATAGTTATAGTGCATGGATCATGTTTTTGGAGAGTGGTGTACATATTAACTTTTATGAATGAGAATTTTCAATTAAGTTTAAATATGTGCAAGTGTATATTGATTTCTTCATGTGATGGTAAATTGGTATCTATAATAAATGCATATCAAAATGCCAAGTGGTCGTCCAAGGCGACAAAAGTGGGAAACCATTACACCACCGCAACTTTAGCCTACTGATATGCAAAAGTTGGAAGAATTAATAAGAGCTCAAGGAGAAATGCTACAAGCATCGACAACTACAATCCATCAACATATTGATGGAGTTGTCATAAAAGTACAACCAGTAATGTCCAATGATCCTCCTACAATAGAACAAGAGCTAGTTGAACGTGAACTAGTTGTGGGAGAATTCCCTAGACGTAAAAAGAAGAAGAAGACACATTAAAAGTTTCTTAAGAAGCTCATAGATCTTAAACCGAATGAATACTAAGGAAGGGTAAACTGACAACAAGCTGAGGACCCGCGGATGAATATTGAGAAAATAGCAAGGTCTATGAAGCTTGAAAAAGATAACCAGGTTCTATTTGATGCACACATGCTACAAGGTGATGATGCAAGGTGGTGGTTGTCTATTTTGGCAACAAATTGTCAAGTGTTTACTTCAGCTTAATTAAGGAGCTATTTCTAGAGGCTTTCATTCATAGAGCTTAACATGAGTGAAGAAAAGTAGAGTTTCTTACTCTTTGACAGGGAACCATGTCTGTTAGGGAGTACACCTAAAAGTTTTTATAGTTGGAGTCATGTTAGGGACTTGTGACAAATAAGAAAAAGAGAACAGGTTGTACCTGAGAGGGTTGAAGTTTAACATCCTTGGGAATGTGCATGGTTCTACTTTTGATTACTTGTTTCATTGGGCACTTTGCTACAAACTAGATTTTTATGATGAACCTCCACAAGTGCATTTGATTCAGAGTGGAGTAGTACATGTTCCAACTTCTACATCTAGAAGCCAGTAGGGATACCATAAAGGAAAGAACTTCAAGAAGAGGAAGTTCAACAAGAAGTTAGGTACCCAGTATCAAAATCCATCAACTGGTACTCTAACATTTGTAGTGACATTGACACATGGCATGTTCAATCAAGCATCACACCAGCTAGGAGGATAGGGTCAATAGAGTAAATGTGATAAAAGTGGTAAAGTTTCAAGCTCTAAGTCCTTAGGTTTTTTTTAAAGCACTATCAAGAAAGATGGTGCAGAGGCAATTGTTCACATGCTTCCAATGTGGTCAACTCGGACATAAAAAGTTTGAGTACCTTGCCTTAATAGTATTAGTAGTTGGTGCTCCCGTGGTTAAAGCTACATCACAAGCTTTTAACAAGTTGGATCTAGATGCAACGAAGACATTGGTGGAAGGTACTATCTCTATTTATGATACATTTATCTATGTGTTGATTGATGTTGGTTCCACAGTGTTGTTTGTATATAGACAAGCAGTAGATAAAAGATATTTCAATAGTGACACAAGAATAGATATGTACTTTTGTTACTATTGGGAGTGTGAATAATGAGGGATCTATTGAACCAAAGATAGAAGATATTCCAATAGTGAGGAATTTTCTAGGAATTTACCTAGTTTGCCTCTGAGAAGGGAAATTGAATTTATAATTGAATTGATACTAGGAATTCAATCTATTTCAATTCCTTTTCATTGAATGGCACCTAATGATTTACAAGAATTGAAAGTTCATATTAAGGAGTTAATGGGTTAAGATTTTATTAAACCTAGAATATCACCCTATGAAGCTCTAGTTCTACAATACCCTAAATTCTTTGTACTCAATTAAATGAAATTTATTATTTACTCAGTGAAATTTGGGTGCAAAATGAAATCGGGCTCATTTCAAGGCTAAATTTGGCAGGTTCAAAAACTCTCATTTAGTGCCCCTTAGGGACCCAAAACAACTTGAAATGAAGTAAGATGACATGAAGCAACTAAGGGGATAACATAAAAAACATAGAACAATTGGTCAAGGTTAGGGTTTTTATTTACCAAACGACCTTCAAGGGGTCCAAATTAGAAAGAATTGTCATTTACAATACTTCGGGGGATCGAAATGACCTGAAACGAAATGGAATGGCATAAACTAACAAAATAAATGAAATATCTAAAAATCAAAACAATTGGCCAAGATTTGAATTTTCAGTTGCCTAGTGACCTCAGTGGGTCTTAAATATGGAAAGTTTTTGAAGGAAAATCACCTAGGGCCAAACCATACCTTAAAATGTGCATTAGGTTCATATGATTCCAAAATTATAGAATATAAATAATAATTTCATATAAATAAGAAAATATTAATTTTTATTTGATTTTTGTAAACCCATGAAGTCATGGCCACCCCCACTTGATTGTGTACACCCACACCCACTTAAGCCAAAATCCGCCCAACCACATACATGTGTGTGTGCACACATGTGAGTAACCCTATTTAGTTAGTTTCTTGGAACAAAGATGAGCATCTTTGACTATTATATGATGTCCCCTCAAATTTGATATTGTACACCCATATTTGATGTCCAAGAAACAAGAAAATAGGAAAGTATTCCTTGTGTGTTTGTGTGATAAGCAAGCAAGGAAACCAAAATGGAAAGTTTCCATGAGCACATAGGGGACATCCCATTTGAATTAGAATATGATTTAAACCTCTTTTGTGTTCACACATCGTTAGGAAACAAGATTATGCTCGTATCTTTTGAATTAGTAAGTCATAGTGGTCCCACTTGACAATAATGAACACATTTGCCCTCTTTATGAAAACCATCCCCTTTGTGTATAGAAACTTGCCCAAATTTTTGTGAGCTTCCCAAAGCTGCCCTAGGACGTCCCATATGCACTCATGAACATCTATATAAACCCCCTCTTGCTCACATTCATCTCATCCCAAAGCAAATAGTTGACACTTCCCTCTTTGCTTGTTCTTGCCTTCTTTTTGGCAGCCCTTCTCACTCTCTTTTCTTTCTTGTGTGAGAAGTTCTTCTTTCAGTATTTTAGACAGTTGTTGAAGTAGTTTTGTTGGTGATTAGAAGATCTTGAAGTTCTAAAAGTGGTAGATAAGGGGAACCTCTGCCAGATTCTACAAATTTCTAGCATGTTCCTGCTAGAAATTCTACTTTGTTCTTACAAATTTCTAGCAAGTTCCTACTTGTTTCAATGCTAGTTTTTAGCATATTTTATTTTAGTTTCAGCATGATTAATCATATTTTAATTTTAGTTTAGCATGTTTTTATGTTTTAATCACTCATGAGAGCATGTCATGCTTATAATCTATGTTTAGGATTTAATTCAATGTTTCAAGCATGCTATGTAATGTTTACATGCTTTCTTCGTTGTTTAAAATTTTGATATTTACATTTTGAATTTCTTTTATGACTATGTAATTCTTAAGTATAAGAAATTGAAAATAAAATCCACGTACTGTCATAGTGACCCGTATGGGTGCTATAGGTATTCTTAACACATGTTTGGAATGTGTGGTTGCTGGGTGCAACTAAGGTATACTTGGTATGTGGCATCCATTGGAAAGTGGCAAAGAAATGTATTTCCACCCTAAAGAGGGGTATCTAAATTAAGAACATCATGGGAGTAGAATCCTTTTCAGTCTCAACGTCAACTACAACCAAAATGTTGCTTGAATCACTTAATACATGAAAATGTTTGAATTTGGATGTACTATTGATTGGAAATAGTAATTTAGTTGTTTAATGAATGATCTACTGGGCTATGTACTCACCCCTTCCTTTTATTTTTCAGGAAATTGACTTGAATCACGAAGATCGTAGATATTAGATTATTTCTAAGTTTTGAAAGTTCTATTTTAAGGGCATGTTGCCCAAATTTTGAATTTAAGACTTTTGCTAAATTTTATTTAAGTTTTGAAAGTTATGTACTCAAGCTTTGATTTAAGAATGTAACTTTCTTTATTTTATTTGAATCAATAAAGAGTTTGAAGTATTCCTTTATCTAATTGTATAACCTTATTGAATTGAAATTTAATACATTTTGATTTATCAATGAACATTTTAAATAAGTGTCTAAATAAAGGAATTGAGATGCAAGTTGTGTACTTGTAAATATAACATAGGACCCAATTCGCCTTGTGGTTGAGCTTAAACCTGTTTCTAGGGGGTTGGTGTGTTACAAAGGTGGTATCAGAGCCTAGGTATTAGTTGTTGGGCCAAAATTAAAAAAGTTTCCTCTGATACAAAGGTGGTATCAGATCCTAGGCTTAAGGTGCCTTGGGCTAGAATTAAAAAGTCAATCAGTGGTTGTTTGACTAAAATTAGAAACTCAAATTAGGGTTTCACTTGGAATTGAATTGAATCTTGAATGCCTTACCTTCTATTTTGAAATTGAAAAATGTTTTAGAAAGGGTTTTCAAAAAGGAAGTTCAGCGAAGGCCCTAACACTAGAACAAGAACTCAACCTAGAACAAAGGTTGAGGGGAAAGAATAAGAGGCCTGGGAATGAAAATGATCAAGGGGCTCAGAAGAAAAGGAAGAATGGTGGGAAAGCACCACCTACACAGAAACAGGGGCAGGCCAAGAATGAGTCAAGGGAACAAGCAAGGAAGCAAGGGCTTTTTTTTGTATGCAACTAGAAGGGTCATCTGGCTAAAGATTGTCCTAATGCACAGGCTCGAGCTCCTCAACAACAGCTACAGTAAGGAGGGGTCAGAACGATCGTCTTCAGGAGGCAACAATAGTCGAATGCCAATCAGGGGCATAACCAGGGCCGTGGGCAAACCAGACTAGAATGTTTGCTGTTGAGGCTCAGGATGACCAACTCCCTATAGTAGAAGGTACGTTTTTGTTGTTTAATGTTGCCGTGAAATTGTTGTTTAACTCGGGTGCCTCTAAATCCTTTATTTTTGAATAACTAGCTGACAAGTTACAACTTGTGATGAAAACACTACCTATAACATTGAATGTGTCCACACCAATAGGGACCACTGTGACTTCAAAAAGAATGTGTAGTTGTAACCTAAGGTTTGGGGATAAACTCATAACAGTAGATTTATGTACCTTACCTTTTTATGGCTATGATGTGATCTTGAGGATGGATTGGTTGGACTAGTACCAAACCCAAATAGATTGTCCTAAAAGACGAATGACCATTACCCTACCTTTTGGGGAAACCTATAGAATCAATGGGGATATGAGGAAACTACCTAGGAGTCCAACCATAGTCATGTTGAGCTGCTTAAGGCAGAAGAATGAGTTTGAGGAACTCTCTGAAGAAGAACCTATGGAACTGAAGAGGATACAAAACCTAGCAGTGGTTAGTGAGTACGAGGATGTGTTCCTAGGTGACTTACCTGGACTACCACCTGCTAGAGAGATAGAGTTCAAGATTCAACTTCACCCTAGAACAAACCCTATAGCCATTTCTCCTTATAGAATGACACCATTAGAACTGATTGAGTTGAAGTCACAACTCAACGAGCTCTGAGAGAAAGGGTTCATCAGGCCAAGTGAATCACCTTGGGGAGCTTTGGTGTTGTTTGTTAAGAAGAAGGATGGTTCTATGAGAATTTGTGTCGATTATTGGAAGTTGAACCAAGCTACGGTGAAGAATAAATATCCTTTACAAAGGAATGATGACCTATTTGATCAATTGAGAGGAGCCACTCATTTCTCGAAGATTGATCTTAGGTCGAGATATCATCAATTGAGAATCAAGTAGTCTGATGTACACAAAACGGCCTTCAGAACAAGATATGAACACTTTGAGTTCACCGTGATGCCCTTTGGTTTGACCAATGCCCCAGCAACATTCATGGACTTGATGAACCGAGTATTTAGATAATATCTTGACTAGTTTGTGGTGATATTCGTAGATGACATCATAATCTACTCCAAGTCAGAGGCTAAACACTTGTAGATAGTGTTGGAGACATTCAGAAGGCATCAATTATATGCCAAGTTCAGCAAGTATGAGTTTTGGATGAAGACAGTCAAGTTCCTTGGCCACATAGTGTCAGTAGAAGGCATCTCTGTAGATTCAGAGAAAGTAGAAGTGGTTGTGGATTGGAAGCAATCTTAGGTAGTTACAGAGATCAAGAGCTTCTTAGGCCTGGCTGGGTACTATAGAAGGTTCATCCAAGATTTTTCCAAACTAGCAGAACCTATGACCAAGCTGACCAGGAAGGGAGTTAAGTTCAATAGGAATGAGAAGTGCGAACAATCATTCCAAGAATTGAAGAAGAGATTGACTACGACTCTTGTCCTAATCACTCCAACCCATGGTGTACCTATACCCTCTATTCTGATGCCTCACTGAGTGGACTTGGAGCAGTGTTGATGCAAGAGAGATGAGCAATCGCTTATGCCATGCGACAGCTGAAGGTCCATGAGAAGAATTATCATACTCACGACCTAGAATTAGCGGCCATCATATTTGCCTTGAAGATTTGGAGACACTACCTTTATGGTGAAAAATTTGATTTGTTTTTAAATCATAAGAGCTTGAAGTACATCTACACCCAGAAAGAGTTGAATCTT
The DNA here is from genome assembly GCA_030144865.1 of Tinospora cordifolia. Lineage (NCBI taxonomy): Eukaryota > Viridiplantae > Streptophyta > Magnoliopsida > Ranunculales > Menispermaceae > Tinospora > Tinospora cordifolia. The sequence goes on along the minus strand of JAJIYU010007479.1, from coordinate 10,097 downwards.
AGGCAACATAGGTGGATGAAATTCCTTAAGGACTATGATTTCCGATTACACTACCATCCGAGGAAGGCCAATGTGGTGGTTGATGCCTTCAGTAGAAGTTCAACCATCAGGAGGAAGAAAAGGGCTAGATGTACTAGTTAATCGAAGACTTTAGGCTGGGAATAACCTTGAATGACAACCAAGCCTACCTTTACAACATGACTTGCCAACCAAATCTACTACATCAGATTAGGGAGAAACAAAGGCAAGACAAGTGGTTGGTAGGTCTGATAGAGGGAGTTGAACATAGTAAGCATCCTAACTTTAGGTTGGATGCTAAGAATATCCTGAGGCTCGGGGAAAGGATCTGTGTACTTGAGAATGGATAGAGTAAGTAGGCAATACTAGATGAGGCCCATTAGACCAAGTAGACAATACATCCAGGTGGAGATAAGATGTACCAGAACCTCAAAAAGACTTACTGGTGGAGAGGAATGAAGAAGGACGTGGCTAAGCATGTTGCCAAGTGCTTACCCTATCAACAAGTAAAAGCAAAACATCGAAAACCCTCTGGAATGTTACAACCACTCCCTATTCTTGAATGGAAGTGGGATTACATTGCCATGGATTTTGTCAGTGGTTTGCCCAGGAACTAGAAAGGAGAAGATATTGTTTGGGTGGTTGTGGATCATCTCACCAAAGTGGCTCATTTCTTGCCAATTAGATCCACAGACCAAGTCAATAAGCTGGGAAAACTATATGTGAAGGAAATAGTAAGGCTGCATGGTGTACCCAAGACTATTATGTTTGATAGAGACTCTCACTTCACTTCACGGTTCTGGCAGAGTCTACAGAAGGAGATGGGTACTAAGCTCGCCATGAGTACAACATTTGATCCTCAGACGGATGGTCAATCTGAGAGAGTTATCTAGATTTTAGAAGATATGTTGAGGTCTTGTGTTTTAGACTTCAAGGGGAATTAGAGCAAGTACTTACACTTGGCAGAGTTTGCCTATAACAATAGTTATCTAGCTAGTATTAAGATAGCTCCATTTGAGGCTCTATATGGAAGGCCCTGCAGATCACCTACCTGTTGGGCTGAACTCTAGGATCATGTATTTCAGACCAGATTTGGTGGAAGAAATGAATAACCAAGTCAAGTTAATATAGAAGAGGATGACTATGGAACAAAGTACTTTTAAGAAAGTATGAACTTGACTACTAGAGTTCTAAGTTGGGGACAAAGTATTTTTTAGAAGTAGTCCTCAAAAGGGTATCAAGAGATTCAGATTCAAAGGAAAGTTTTCTCTGAGGTTCGTCGGTGTAATACCTCAGAATTTTTTCAAATAAATTAATTTCAAAGATTTTAATAAAATTTTGGGCGCAAATTGTGGGTTTGCACATGAAAAATAAAATATATTAGAGATATAGTAAAAATTTAAGCAAATAAGACCTTAATTTGATAATTAAATGAAAATTAAGGTTTGGTAGAATTAATTATGAAATTTAAGGAGTTGCTTAAGAAATAAATAGAATAAAGTATATACACATATTGACTAACATGTGTATGAATAAGGTGTGTGTTAGCATAATAAATGTTAATACTACATATTATAGGTATATGTACATAGAAAAATTTATATAATTAAATAAAAATGTAGTGTTCATGTATTATTAAAAATAAATAAAACATTATATAAATATTAGTATATAATTACATAAATTATTATCTGAAAATGAAATATGAAATAAATAAAAATATATGAAAATGAAAAATGTAGATTATTAAATTATTAGCATTAAAAATATTAAAGAAATAAAATATATATAATTAATACAATATGAAATAATTAGAAAAGAAAAAATATTAGTAAATCATCAAAATAGAAGGGAATATACAATAAAATCAAGTTTTTATCAATTAGGAAGTGTCTAATTGGCAAAATTTTGGATAATAGCAACTTAGAATAGTGATTTTGGTATTAGAAACACGATCCAACTGCCAGAATCTCACAATTTGAACGATCTGAGATCGCACGGCCCAGATAAGGCTCGCACCAAACACACAAGCACACCGAATCATGGAAATCCAATGACCCAAACTCAATCAACTAGATCCAACGGTCCAAGTTCTGTTTCCCGAATAAGCTGATGCGTGACTTGAGGACGATCTGCACGATCCAATGGTTGACAATGCAGACGAAAGATCGTGATCGCGAACGTGCTGCGCTCGAGGTTGGTCTGACAGCCCAGATCAAAGCCGTTTTCTTTGATCGCGATGTGCGTATCTCGACGATCATCTTACGGCCTAGACAAGATTTGTTGATCGCAATCAAGATCCGCATGCAACATCCGATGATCATCCGACGACCCAGAAAGTCACGTTCCATCGATCGCGAAATGAGTGATGCGTTGAGGATGATCCAAGCACTCGGATCAAGCCGGCCCCATCTGTGATTGTCGTTGCGATCGAGAACGATCCGACAGCCAGTAGTAAATGCTCTGAAGTAATTAACAAAAAATTCGAAAAAAATTCGTTTAAATCATTTAAAAATCTGAAAAATCAGTTTCTAAATCCCAAAAATTTCCAAAAAATTACTTGCTAATCTCTTATGCTTGGGGGGCACGAAAATTTGAAGAATTGAAAAGTTTCCCACAAGATGAAACCCCAAACTTGCCATTCTCTATCCTTTTGAACTCTATATAAACACCCCCATGCTCTCAATTCATCTCATCTCAATTCAAGAGCATACTAGTCCCTCTTGACTCTTTCTAGCCTTCTTCTTGGCAATCCCCTTAGTTCTTGAGTGATCTTAAACTATTCTTGAGTGTTCTTGAGAGTTCTTGAGTGTTTGGAAGCCTTGAAGTAACGGAACTCTGTTGGATTTTAAAGGCACGCAGAAGAGATGCATTTAAGGTAGAAATGGCTTCTAACTTCTACTTCTTTATTTTAATTTGAATAAGTCTTGCATGTGTGATGATGTTTTGAAGATGATTGATTGAATATATGTTTTGATATACATTCTCTATTTATTTGATGTGCCATGAATATACATGTTATGCATGTTTAGAAATTAAGAATATCGATGCATGTTATACATGAATTGTGCCTTGAATAAATATTTAATGATTCATGTTTTGTATATGTTGCATCGATGGTTTAATATGATATTGTATGTTTTATCACTAAGAAAAGATTAAATAATGATTCAATCCACGTACCGACGCGATGATGGACTTGTATAGTGTCATCGTGTGTGTTCCACCCCCCGACCCGGCTTGCCGGTTTACCGTTGACAATTTTGAACTGAGTTTCCAAGAGTGATCCCACTTCATAGATATTGGGGTTTGAGTTTTCGTTTGTCACTCTCTCTCCCCACGATGTGGAACACAGAGATTAAACTCTTTTGGTCCGAATGTCAACTATAAACAAGAAATTTGTTTGAATTGCCTAATGTACAAAAGTGTTTGATATGCTTGGTTTGTTTGAACTGAAATAAGATTTAGATGTTTAGAAAGATCCACTGGGCTATGTGCTCACCCCTTCCTTCTATTTTTTAGGTAATTAATTTACGTGAAGACCATGAAAATTAGTGAGGTCTTTTTTTATTTAAAAGGTTTTCAATTTCTATGTAAGGGCATGTTGCCCAAGTTTTAAGACTTCTGCTGTAATAATTTTTTTTTTATCAAATTATGTACTCAATTTTATTTAATTAATTGAGTTTATAAATTTCAGTTATTTCTTTTATTATTTCCTTATTAAATTCCTAAATTTAAGTTATGTACTGTTAAATACGATCAAGGCATGAAATAATTGAAATAGAAAGAAAGTCAAGTGTGCATCACTTGTAAAGTAACACCGGCCCAGCCCGCCGTTTGGTTTAGTCCACCGTCAAGAGAATGGTGGTCGTGTCCAATGCTTAAAAGTACAGGGGTTGGGGTGTTACAAAGGTGGTATCAAAACTTAGCTATTAGATATGCTGGGCTAGAATTAGAAAGTCAATCAGTAGTTGTTTGACTAGAATTAGAAACTCAAACTAGGGTTTCACTTTGAATTGAATCGAATCTTGAATGCCTTGGGTGTAACACTCCAATGTTTTCAAACGCACACAACTTGAAAATGAATTTTTAAAAAATTATGAAATAAATATAAAAATGTGTGAAAACATGTTTTAAATGACTATTATATAGTATGGTATGGAAATAAAATAAATCAAGATGTTTGGAAATGGAAAAAATGTTGAAAACACATGGAAAAACTAGGTTCCATGCTGGTGACCGCGGTCTTCAGTGAAAAATCTCGAAAAAAAGCTAGGTCACCGTGGTGACCGCAGTCCGTAAAGTGCCGACCACGGTTATTACGCGAAATTTAAACAGTTTTGAGCCCTAGATTCGTCATTTCACGCACAGAATTTCTCGAGTTGATCCGGAGTTCCAAAGAGGCGATCCAGAGCTGATTCAAGGAGGAGTTAAAGATCTAAGGTAGGAATCTGAACCTCTTAATTGTTTAAGTTTCAATTTTATTGATTCATTCAGATTCTGTATCGAAAATAAGGGTTTTAAGGGTTTTGATTGTATAAAATGATCCGGAACCCTATGAGCTCGGATCTTCCTTCTAAACTAACAAATTATCAATCTAGAACTGAATTCTGGAAGTTTTGACTATTCATTTGTAGTTTTAGACGAATCCAGAGGAAAGTTGCCTATCTGGAGGATTTTTGGATGGTGCAAATCGCTTGATAGGTAATAAAACCCAATCTATTCCTCTTTTGAAGTTGTAGTCAATTCTAAATATGTTTTATTCTTAGTTTGGAACGCGTTGACTATAATTCCATATTTTTGTGAGGAGAAATGAAAATTTGGATGTTTTGGATATTTGTTGAAGAGAGATTGTTGAGGATTTGGACTGAATGACGAGGTTTAATCATTTCAGCCTGTGGATTTCGAGCGTGATCCTCGCGAGTAGGCGCAAGGGTCGTTCCTTGATATCAGGTGGGCGGGATTCTCTTGCTCACTAGTATTTTGTAGGCTTGAAGTTCAAGGCATGATGTTTGTGTAGCCTAGGGTGTTAGATGCATGCTAGGGTGTGTAGCATGTTTGGATGCCTTGATTGATGATTGAGCATAATGTCTGGTTATATTCTTTCATTATTTGCTTGAATATGCGGCATAATGTCTGGTTATTTATGTCATTTGCTATATAATTAGATATCTTGAATGTTGTTGGGTATGGAATGAAATCTATCGAAACTAAAGAAGATTAAATTAAGATTTAAAATCAACGTACCGGGGCGATGGTAGGCATCTATCGATGACTCGTGGACGTGGCCGTATTTGCCGCACGACATCTTCCAGATCCCATCGTTGGTGTTCTTAATGAAGCCTCCAGCAAAGGCTGAGAGTTTCCTCGAACAGGCGAGCATTGGCCGTACACCATTGTGCCTATTCTTGGATGACGTAACAGGTCGTGAACGGTATCGTAGCTCGAGGCAGTACTACCAGGATCGATTCTAGTCACCAGAAGAACACCGGGAGTATGGCTCTTTCGGCCTTAGGATACAACATAACAAATAACTGTGTGAAACGATTAATGTAATGAAAGTGTGTGCATGTTTTGGATTTCTGGTTTGTATAATGCTAGTGATGTGTAGAGATGATCCACTAGGCTCTCGAGCTCACCCCATTTTCTTTTACAGGTACTTGCAGAGGTGGAGTACCCTAGTTGACCATGATTCAGGGTTGGTGTGGTGATCTCGATGGGAGATTACTGTTGGACTTGTGTTCTAGTTTTTTGTAATTTTCACTGATCATGTATATGTTTTGAACAGGTCGTGTGGCCGAATATTTCTTTTTGGAAACTGTTGAACATTTTAAAATGTTATTGGGACTTTGGCTCTATGAGCCTATTTTTTATCACAGTTTTGAGATGATTTTTGCGATGTTACTTTCAGTAACTATTATCATGTATATGATAGTTTTACTTGAGCCTTGATAGATGGGTTGATGTTTTAATGGTTTCCGCTGTAGAGATTTGCTTTCCATTGTAGATATTTACTATGAAAAATCCGGTGAAATATTTGAAACTATTTTCTGAATTATGATACTCATCGATAAACATAGTAGCATGTTTATCAGGATTGATATAATTTTCTCATTTGATGAAAATTGAGACTTGGGTTTAGCGTGTAGAAAGAGGTTGACAACCTCGGGTTCCAGGCGGATCAGACCCACAGAGAGATGAAAAGTCCTGCGTACACAGCAAAGAGCTAAAGGGAGCGCTAGTAGATGCGCTAGCCCCACATGACGCATGCATGAGGACTTGGGTTCCGGTCCTGGGGTTCGGGGGTGTCCCAATGGGCTAGAAATAGAAAGTCAAACATTAGTTGCTTGACAAGAATTAGAAACTCAAATTAGGGTTTCACATTGAATTGGATTGAAATTTAGTGCCCTACCTTCTATTTTTGAAAATTGGAAAATGTTTTCAAAAAGGAAAGATATGTTTTCAAATGTTTTGTTTAGATACAAAGACTACAAGTTAAAGCTGACAGTGGGTGAGCCTTGTCCCGAGTAAAGCTAAACATTGAAAGGGAGGTGGGGTTATCCCGCCCTAGAAAGCGCGGTTGCTAAGCAGACTTCGGTCTCGCCGCCCGATCTGGAGGTTGTCCCACCAGCTTATACGAGTGGTCTGAGTTGAAGAACACCCTTATTTTCTATAAAAGAAAACTAGAAGGTGGAAAATTAGGGCAAGAAAGTGAATAGAAGTCGAAAAGATGCCCAATATGGTATTTTGACTGGACAGAGGTTGTGAGTCAACCAGATTGAACCCTAGGTCCAGAAAAAGACCTTAGGTAGAAAATGGTGTAGCCAGGGGTGACACAGTGGATCAAAAGCATAAATCTCCAGGGCATAGGCTAGAGACGAGAACTTACGTGAAAACAAAAAATTGTTTGATGTGGACACGCGACCGGGAAGCTTTTGTATCTTTCGGTTTCTATGTAGTATGGGATTCACAGGAATTCGAGGGTATGGAGGAAGCCTGGACTTGGAAAATGATGGACCATGTTTGGTGAATGATCGGTAACTCTAGCAGAATGCATTTCTCTATGCTCGCTAGTATGGGACGGTGGAGTATAGTGGGCTCGGGAACCTTAGATATCGAGACATTTGCAAAATTGTTTAGGTGCAGCTCTGTTCTGAGTGAAAACCTAAGTGGAAGGGGTAGAGTGGTATGGGACACTTGAACCTAAAAGCTTAGGTGGAAGCTTGGGACCTTGCTGTGCTAGCGTGATTGCGTGATTGTGTGATATGCATGCTGTAATGTTTATTTGCTTTAAGACCAAATCTTGTACCCATGCATGAAAAGAACCTAGAAGAAAAACCTTTAGGCCACTGAACAAATCGAGAACCTAGAGACATGAATCTAGAGTCACAGTAGCACGAACGGAACGAAACTTGAGGAAACAGATACAACACATGATGTAGAAAAGATGACCATTTCTCAAGTTCGGAAAAACATTTAGTGTCCCAAGGATAAGAAAAGATGGGTGAGTACCCTAGATGAATGTCCTAATCGAAACTTCTATGATACCTTGTGGGATATTCAAGTGGTTTTGGCTTGTAGATAATGGAAGAAAACCAAGAAAACACCAATACACTTGATCAAAGTAACCAAGGCGTAGATGTGGTAGCAACTTCCGTCCTATCACCAGAGACAATAGCAGAAATCACTCGACAGGTGGTCGAGCAAGTGATGAGGACTCTACAGTCACAGCTTGAGGTTCAGAATGAACTAAGAATGGAAAATAATGAACTAGCCATACCTCTAAGACTAACCATGTCCAAAGGAATGACAGTTGAGATTAATTCAATCAAAAAGGTTATCCACTTCAAATGAGCAGTAAAGAATAAAAACAAGAAACCACAAAATGATCAAAAGACGGGAAAGGAAGGCAAGAAACATAAACAAACTCGCCAAATTGAAAAAGAACCAAAGAAACAGGCTAAGAGACAAGGGTTGTGCTATGTGTGCAAACAAAGGGGGCATTTTGCTAGAAATTGTCCAACTGCACCTGCTCGGGCTCCTCAGCCTCAAAACAATAAGGGTTATGGTGAGAACCAAGCTAAAATGTTGCCTTAGGAAGATCAAGACCCTAGTAGAAACCCTCATAGTCCAATGTTAGGACAAATGAACTAATTCTAACTATGAGTAGTAGTAGTAGGGAGACCTTTAAACTATTATATGTTAGCATTTATGAATTTCAAGTTGGAATAAGGCTTTGTACCCATTTATCTCTATTGATAAAATTTATTTTAGTAAGAACTCCGAGTGTACCATTTTAATTAAGTGTTAGCCTATTAAACTAGCAAAACCCTTGGACGTACCAACTTAGTCAAAACCAAACCACCTGACAGAACGACGCCCAAGTGAATGAATTTCGAGGACGAAATTCTTTTAAGGAGGGTAGGTTGTAATACCCCAGAATATTGTTAAATAAATACAATAAGTTAAATAAATTAATTTCAAAGATTTTAATAAAATTCTGGGTGCAAATTATGGGTTGGTACATGAAAAATAAAATATATTAGAGATATAGTAAAAATTTAAGCAAATAAGACCTTAATTTGATAATTAAATAAAAATTAAGGTTTAGTAGAATTAATTATGAAATTTAAGGAGTTGCTTAAGAAATAAATAGAAATAAAGTATATACACATATTGGCTAACATGTGTATGAATAAGGTGTGTGTTAGTATAATAAATATTAATACTACATATTATATGTATATGTACATAGAAAAATTTATATAATTAAATAAAAATGTAGTATACATGTATTTATTAAGAATAAATTAAACATTATATAAATATTAGTCTATAATTACATAAATTATTATCTGAAAATGAAATATGGAATAAATAAAAATGCATGAAAATGAAAATGTAGATTATTTAATTATTAGCATTAAAAATATTAAGGAAATAGAAATATATATAATTCATACAATATTAAATAATTAGAAAGGGGAAAATATTAGTAAATCATCAAAATAGAAGGAAATATACAAAAAAATCAAGTTTTTATCAATTATGAAGTGTCTAATTGGCAAAATTTCGGATAATAGCAACTTAGAATAGTGATTTTGGTATTAGAAACACGATCCAACTGCCAGAATCTCAAAATCCGAACGATCTGAGATCGCACGGCCTAGATCAGGCTTGCACCAAACGCACAGGCACACCGAATCATGGAAATCCAATGACCCAAACTCAATTAGCCAGATCCAACGGTCCAAGTTATGTTTCTCGAATAAGTTGATGCGTGACTCAAGGACGATCTGCACGATCGTGATCGCGAACGTGCTGCGCTCGAGGTTGATCTGACGGCCTAGATCAAAGCCGTTTTCTTTGATCGCGACGTGCGTGTCTCGAGGATCATCTGACGGCCCAGACAATATTCGTTGATCACGCAGCATTCGATGATCATCCGACGGCCTAGAAAGTCGCGTTCCATCGATCGCTAAATGAGTGATGTGCTCGAAGATGATCCAAGCACCCGGATCAAGCCGGCCCCATCTGTGATTGCCACTGCGATCGAGAACGATCCGGCAGCCAGTAGCAAATGCTCCGAATTAATTAACAAAAAATCTGAAAAAAAATCGTTTAAATCATTTAAAAATCTAAAAAATCAGTTTCTAAATCCCAGAAATTTTCAAAAAAATTACTTGCTAATCTCCTATGCTTGGGGGCACAAAAATTTGAAGAATTGACAAGTTTTTCACAAGATGACACCCCAAACTTGCCATTCTCCACCCTTTTGAACTCTATATAAACACCCCCATGCTCACAATTCATCTCATCTCAATTCAAGAGCATACTAGTCCCTCTTGACTCTTTCTAGCCGTCTTCTTGACAATCCCCTTAGTTCTTGAGTGATGTTGAACTATTCTTGAGTGTTCTTGAGTGTTTGGAAGCCTTGAAGTAACAGAACTCTGTCAGATTTCAGAGGCGCGCAGAAGAGACGCATTTAAGGTGGAAGTGACTTCTAACTTCTACTTCTTTATTTTAATTTGAATAAGTCTTGCATGTGTGATGATGTTTTGAAGATGATTGATTGAATA
>JAJIYU010007478.1:0-19133 GCA_030144865.1 Tinospora cordifolia | reverse complement strand
ACTTCGGGAGAAGGCTTTGATGACTAGTGCTAGAACCTACAGAACAAAGGAATGTGATTAATTGAAATAGGAATTGAAGGTGATCATAAGAACGTTTACTATCCTAGATGATTTAATCTAAAGAGTTTTTAATAATTTACTTTTCAGTTTTATATTTGACTATTTTTAGGAGTTTAATTTTAATTCTTAATCAATCGAATTTGTTGTTTTATAAAGTTTAAATTGATAGTAAATCGGGCTTTTAGATAGTTGATTTTTATACGTTCCCTGAAGACGATATCCGGTCTCACCGGTTATTACTATTGCGATCTCGTACACTTGCAAGGTTGCTAACAGGCCACATAGCAAGAAATTGCCCAACTATACCAGCTCAGGCTCCTTAGCAACAACGGCCACAAAACAATTAGGGAGCAAGTCAGAATGGTCACCCTCAGGGCAGACACCAACAACAAAATGCTAATCAAGGGCAAAACCAGTGTTGTGGCCAAAACTAAGCTAGAATGTTTGTTGTTGCCGAGGTTCAAGAAGAGCAAGTCCCTGTTGTGGAACATACATTTTTATTATTCAATGTTTTTGTAAGACTATTATTTGAATAGGATGCCTCGAAATAATTTATCTCTGAAGATCTACTTGATAAGTTACAATTTGTGACAAACACACTATCCATACTTTGAATGTTTCTACACTAATAGGGACCACTGATACCTCAAAAAGAATGTATAGTTATGGCCTAAAGACATACAGAGATGTCTTAGAAAAGGCTCTAACATTGGAACAAGAGCTCAACCTGATGCAAAGGTTGATGGGGAAGAATAAAAGGCCAGGAATGAAAAAGATTAAGGGACTCAAAAGAAAAGCAAGAGTGGTGGAAAAGCACCACAGAAACAAGATTAGACCAAGGACGAGTCTAAGGAACAAGCAATGAGACAAGGACTGGAATACGTGTGCAAGCAGAAGGGTCATATTGCAAGAAATTGACATACTGCACCTACTCAGACTCATCCAGCAACAACCACCACAGGGAAGAGGTTAGAACGGACGTCCTTAGGGTAGGCAGTGGCAATAGAATGCCAATCAGGGGCAGAATCAGGGTCGTGGTCAAAACCAGGCCAGAATGTTTGCTATTGAGGCCCAGGAAGATCAAGTCCTTGTTGTGGAAGGTACGTTCCTACTATTTAATGCTGTTGTGAGACTGTTATTTGACTCATCTGCCTCAAAATCATTTATTTCTAAAGAACTAGCTGATAGGTTACAACTTGTGACAAAAACACTACCCATAACTTCGAATGTGTCTACACTAATAGGGACCACTATTACCTCAAAAAGAATTTGAATTTGTAACCTAATCTTTGGAAATAAACTAAATTAGTTGACTTATGCACCCTACCATTTTATTGTTATGACGTGATCTTGGGTATGGATTGGTTAGACCAATACCAAACGCAAATAGATTGTCCTAAGAGGCAAAAAACCACCTTCAGTGGAAACCTATAGAATTAACAGAAGTATGCGGAGACTACCGACGAGTCCAATAGTAGCCATGTTAAATTATTTGAAGCAGAAAGATGAGTTCGAGATACTCTTAGAGGATGACTCTATTGAATAGAAGAGAATCCAAGATCTAGCAGTTATTAGTGAGTATAAAGATGTATTCTCATATGATTTATCCGAACTATTACCTGCTAGAGAATTAGAGTTCAAGATTAAACTTCACCCTGGACCCACCCAATCGCCATATCTCCTTATAGAATGGCACCAGTTGAAGCCTCAACTCGACGAGCTCCAAGAGAAAGGCTTCATCAAGCCAAGTGAATCACCCTGGGGAGCTCTTGTATTATTTGTGAAGAAGAAGGATGGTTATATGAGACTATGTGTCGATTATCAAAATCTAAACCAATCAATAGTAAAGAATAATTACCCCCTACCGAGGATTGATGACCTGTTTAATCAATTGAGAAGAGCCACACATTTCTCAAAGATTGATCTTAGGTCAGGTTATCATCAATTAAGAATCAGGGAGTTCGACATATATAAGGCAACCTTCAAAATGAGATATGGACACTTTGAGTTCACCGTTGTAACACCCCAACCCCCAAGAGACATGTTAAGTTCAACCACTAGGCAGGTTGGGTCCTATGTTACATTTACAAGTACACAACCTGTATCTCAATTCTTTTATTCTAACACTTATTGAAATACTCATAAATACACTTCCATTGAGTTTAAAATTCAACAAGATAATACAAGTGAATAAAGAAAAACTTCAAACTCTTTATTTATAAAATAAAGAAATACACTATTGAATTCATGTAATCAAAAGAAAGAGTACATAACTCTAAAATTTAAAACAAAAATTCATCGGAAGTCTTTATTCAAAATTTGGACAATATGCCCTCACATAGAAACTTTCTAAAAATAGACTTTCTAATCCCTTAGCAAGCTTGATCATGCATTTCAAATTCCAAAAAAATAAAAGGAAGGGATGAGCGCTTAGCCTAGTAGATCATTCATCAAACTACTAATTTACTAATTCAAATCAAAAGTACATCCAATTTCAATCACTTACAAGCATTAAACGATTCAAACAATATCTTGTTAGTAATGTGTATTTAACCAAAGGGGTTTTTTAATCCCTTGATGTTCTTCATTAAAATACTCCTATTCTGGAATGGAATGATAATTCATCTTGTCACATTCCATTGGAAACAAGGATCACATGTCCACATTCCAAGTATTTTAAAACACATCCACACTTAGTGATGTTACTCATACACACCAAGTATATGCAAAGAACACCCATAGCATCACTTAGATTACTATGATGGTACGTGGTTTTTATCTTCACTTTCTCAAATTTAATTTTAAATAAATATGAAACAATATAGTAATAATTAATATCAAAATTTAAATAATTAAGAGAACATGGAAACATACATGGCATGCTTGAAATTTTAAAAATAAGCCTAAACATGGTTTCTAAACATGTTATGCTATCATGTATGAATTAAAACATGAAAACATGTTAAATTGAAAATGAAACTTGATCAAACATGCTTCAAACTGAAATATAAATATGCTAAAAACTAAAAACAAACATAAATATATTAAAGACTTGAAGTAGTAAAGAAGAAGTTCTAGAAATCCCCTCCACCTTAATTCGAGTTTCTTTTGAATTCGACAAAGGTTCCCCTTATTTACCACTTTCAGAACTACATGAACTTTTAACCACCAACAAAACTACTTCAACAACTATCTAAAATACTAAAATAAGAACTACTCACACAAGAGAGAAAAGAGGGTGAGAGAAGAGGTGCCAAGAAGATGACAAGAACAAACAAAGAGGGAAGTGTAAACTCTTTGCTTTATGATGAGATGAAATTGAGCAAGGGGGTTTATATAGATGTTCATGAGAGCATATGGGACATCCTAGGGCAGCCTTCGGTAACTTGGGCAGCTCACAAAAATTTGGACAAGTTTCTATACATAAAGGGGATGGTTTGCATAAAGAGGGCAAGTGTGTTCATGGTTGGCAAGTGGGACCACTATGGCTTTTTAATTCAAAAGATATGAGTACAATCTTGTTTCCTAACTATGTGTGAACATAAAATAGGTTTAAATTATATTCTAATTCAAATGGGACATCCCCTATGTGCTCATGGAAACTTTTCTTTTTGGTTTCCTTACTTGCTTATCTCACAAACACATAAGGAATACTTTTCCATTTTTATTATTTCTTCTACATCAAGCATGGGTGTACAATTTGAGGGGACACCATATAATAGTCAAAGATGTTCATCTTGGTTCCAAGAAACTATCTAAATAGGATTGCTCACATATGTGCACACACACATGTACGTGATTGGACCAATTTTAGCTTAAGTGGGTGTGGATGTACACAATCAAGTGGGGTTGCCCATAACTTCATAGGTTCACAAAATCAAATAAAAATTAATATCTCCTTATTTACATGAAATTATGATTTATATCCTATAGGTTTGGAATCACATGAACCTAATGCACATTTTAAGATATGGTCTGGCCCTAGGTAATTTTCCTTCAAAAACTTTCCTTATTTAAGACCTATTGAGGTCACTAGGCAAATGAAAATCTAAATCTTGGAAAATTATTCTAATTTTTGGATATTTCATTCATTTTATTAGTTCATGTCATTCTATTTCGTTTCAGGTCATTTCGATCCCCCGAGTACCCTAAATGAAAATTCTTTCTAATTTGGACCCCTAGAATGGCGTTTGGCAAATGAAAACGCTAACCTCGACCAATTGTTCTAATTTTTGGATATGTTGTCCTAATAGTTGGTTGATGTCACCTTCTTCATTTCAAGTTATTTTGGGTCCCTAAGGGGCACTAAATGAGAGTTTTAGAACCTGTTAAATTTAGCCCTTAAATGAGCTCGATTTCATTTTGCACCTAAATTCCACTGAATTGATGATGAATTTCATTTGTTTGAGTATAGAGAATTTAGGGTATTACAACTATGATGCCCTTTGGTTTGACCAATGCCCTAGTAGCATTCATGGATTTAATGAACTAAGTGTTTAGACAATACCTTAACCAGTTTGTGATGGTATTCGTGGACGACATCCTAATTTCCTCTAAGTCAAAAGCTGAACACTTAGAACACTTGCGGATAGTGTCAGAGACCCTTAGGAGACACCAATTATATGTCATGTGTAGCAAGTGTGAATTCTAGATGAAGACAGTCAAGTTCCTTTGCCACGTAGTATCAATAGAGGGCATCTCTGTAGACCCAAAGAAGGTGGAAGTTGTTATGGACTGCAAATACCTAAAAGTAGTTATAGAGATCAAGAGTTTCTTAGGCCTAGCTAAATATTATAGGAGATTCATCCAAGATTCTCCAAATTAATAGAACCTATAACCAAGCTAACCAGGAAAGGCATTAAATTCACTTGGGATTAGAAGTGCAAGTAATCATTCCAAGAACTACAAAGGAGATTGACTTCAAACCCTATCTTAATCGCTCCAACCCATGGTGTCACTTATGCTTGTATACGGATGCTTCACTAAGTAGACTGAGAGCAGTCTTGATGCAAGAGAAGCAAGTAGTCGATTATGTTTTGCGCCAACTAAAGGTCCATGAGAAGAATTATTCTACTCATGACCTAGAGTTAGCAGCCATTGTATTTGAACTGAAGATTTGGAAACACTACCTCAATGGTGAGAAATTCAATCTGTTTTCAAATCACAAGAGCTTGAAGTACATTTATACCCAGAAGGAGTTGAACCTCAGGCAATAGAGATGGATGAAGTTCATGAAAGACTATGATTTCCAACTACACTACCATCTAGGAAAGGTCAATGTGGTGGTCGATGCCTTAAGTATAAAGTTCAACAAATAGGAGAAAGAAAAGGGCCAAATGTACCAATTGATTGAAGACTTTAGGTTGGTGTCACCTTGAATGAAAAATGAGTCTATCTCTACAACATGTCTTGCCAACCAAATCTTCTGCACCAGATTAGGATGAGCAAAAGCAAAACAAATGGCTCACTAACCTAATAGAAGGAGTTATACAGGGTAAGCATACTGACTTCATGTTAGATGCTAAGAATACCTTAAGACTTAGCGAGAGGATTTGTGTGCCCCAAAACAAACAAAGTAAATAAACCATACTAGATGAGGCTCATCAGACCAAGTATACAAGGCATCCCGGAGGAGATAAGATGTACCAAAACCATAAAAAGACTTATTGGTGGAGAGCAATGAAGAACAATGTGACTAAGCATGTTGCCAAGTGTTAACTTTTCAACAAGTAAAAGCAGAACATTGAAAACCCTATGGAATGTTACAACCACTCCCTATGCCTCAATGGAAGTGGGATAACATTGTCATGGACTTTGTCAATGGTTTGCCCAAGAACCAAAAAAGA
The DNA here is from genome assembly GCA_030144865.1 of Tinospora cordifolia. Classification (NCBI taxonomy): domain Eukaryota; kingdom Viridiplantae; phylum Streptophyta; class Magnoliopsida; order Ranunculales; family Menispermaceae; genus Tinospora; species Tinospora cordifolia. Next base: position 13,227 of record JAJIYU010007478.1, on the reverse strand, counting down.
AAAGATATTGTATGAGTGATTTTGGATCGTCTCACTAAAGTGGTTCATTTCCTACCAATCATATCCACAGACCAAGTCAACGAGCTTGGAGGACTCTACGTAAAAGTGATAGTTAGACTTCATGGTGTACCCAAGACGATAGTATCTGACCAGGACTCTCGATTTACTTCACAATTTTGGCAGCATCTACAAAAGGAGTTGGGCACCAAACTCACCATGAGTACTATTTTTCACCCTTAGACCGTTGGACAATCTGAGAGAGTCATACAAACGTTAGAAGATATGTTGAGGTCTTGTGTCCTAGACTTTAAAGTGAACTGGAGCAAGTATCTGCACTTAGCAAAGTTTGCCTATAATAATAGTTATCAGACAAGTATTAAGATGGCTCCATATGAGGTTATTTATGGAAGGCCTTGCAAATCATCAACCTGTTGGGCTAAACTTAAAGCTCATGTACTTATTGTGCCAGACTTGGTGGAAGAAATGAACAACCAAGTCAAACTGATAAAAAAGAGGTTGGCTACAGTTTAGAGTCATCAGAAGAGCAATGCCAACAAGAAAAGAAGACGCCTAGAGTTCAAAGTAGGTGACAAAGTATTTTTGAGGATAAGTCCTCAAAAGGGTATCAAGAGGTTTGGATATAAAGGGAAGCTATCGCCCAAATTCGTCGGCCCATTTGAAATACTTAGAAGAATCAGAGAATGTGCTTACGAGTTGGATCTACCAAATCGAATGACTTCAGCTCACGACGTGTTCCACGTGTCGATGCTGAGAAAGTATGAACCAAATCTCTCTCACATTATCTACTAGGAGGAAGTAAACATCTGGGATGATGCCACATACTAGGAAGCGACAGTTAGAATCCTTGATCACAAGGTACAAACCTGAGAATGAAGGATATCTCATTAGTTAAGGTACTGTGAAAACATCATGGAGTGGAAGAAGCTACTTGGAAACTGGAAAGCGAAATGAAAACTAAATACCCACCCTTGTTCACTAGGAATCCCTGAATATGTACAAATTTCGATGATGAGATTTTTCTAAGGAGGGCGGGTTGTAACACCAAGATTTTTGGGAGAAATTTAAGTATTTAAATTTTATAAATAATTCTCGAGAAAACTATGAAATTAAAGTGAGAAATATTATTAACTGAGTCATTCAATTAAAATTATCTAAATAACAAGTTAGATTAATATATGAAAAAAGTAGCCAAAATGGAAGTGACAAAGGATGTATATATATATATATATATAGTTGAGAATAGAATTAATCTACTTCAAACATCGTAGCACATTTGTATTTAGCGATGGTAAAAACGTAATGAGCTTCCATTTACATGGGTCGACTGTAATCAGAAAATGGCATAAGGAGTAAATATAGGTTGTAAATTATGGCACTATTGGGTGCAATATTTGGAACATGGCAACCTATGTAATTATTCCTGATCGCATGGGCATATGTGATGGCAAAACGTGCAATTAGGTGTTGTAAATTGTTGCATTATTGGCATGAAATTTGGAACATGGCAACAATGGTAATTGTTGTTGATCGTAGGGCTCAAATCGCAGCAACATATATGAGCAATATAATGTATTATGAGGATTTTCATGGTATATGTAAGCTTAGATTAATAGCAACTATGTATATAGATACATATATGGGCTCAAACTAAATGCAAAATGAAAGTTTATACATAGTAATAGCGACATATATAACGAATAAAAAAATTGGGAAACTTTGGTATATATATATATAGGAAATTTAGATATTAGGAAATAAAATAAAACACAGATTTTTTTTTATAATTGTTTACTAATTATTAGTAAATGAGTATTTGTTATAATACTCATTTATTCAATAAAGACATGGGTTGCAAGTTTGTATTATAGCAAGTTTCCAAATATAGATTAATGATTTTAAATGTAATACATTATAGGAAGTTTATATATATATATATATATATATACATATATATATGGGTGCTCTTCCAATAAAACTTTCAAAAAATTAGGAACCACTTGTTTTCAACCGTAATAGCAAGAAAGAGAAAATTGGAAAGATTCCCAAGTTGCTAGATGACGCCCAAGGGAAACAAATCAACATCAGAAATGGACCCCAAATCAAAGTTGATCCATGCGAGCCAACTTTAGAATTGGGAAGATCCCCATTGCCAAAACATGCTCAAGGGAGATCCACTTGCTATAACATGTTCACTTGCTTTAAACGTCACACATAAGAGAAGGAAAGATTCTTTTTGTAGGCATGCCCAAACCATCCTGTAATGTGCACTAAAAAAATTTATATAAAAGCCCATGTGCTCACTTTTTCTTCATCCTAGAGCAAGAGCTGACAAGTCTCTCATGTTTTTTCTAAGCCTTCTTCTTGGCACCCCTTCTCACTTCTCTCTTGTTCTTGAGTGTTCTTAAGTGAGAAACTATTGTTCTTGAGTAGTTTAGTATTCTTGAAGTGCTTAGACTGTGGAAACTCTACCGGATTTTTAAGAAACTACAAAACAAGGTGGAAGTCATTTCTAGAACCTCCACTTCATTATTTTAGTTTAATACCATGTTCATGCATGTTTAAATTTTGTTTAGTATGCATGTTTAGGTTTCAATAAAATGATTTAATTTTCAGTTTAGCATGTATGCATGTTTACTTGATCATGAAGCCATGCCATGCTTAGATTATTCATGATTAGGCTTATTTTATAAAGAATAATCATGCTTCATGTTAATATGTTGAACATACTAAATTTATTTATTTTATTTATTTTTCATGATCATTACAACTAAATGAAAAAAGTTGAGACTAAGAACCATGTATTGTCATAGTGATCCAAAGGGATACTATGGTTGTTCTTTACAGGTACTATGGGTATATGGTTTGTCATACTGTGTGTATTGGGCATAGCACAAAATACTTGGACTATGAGCAAGAGACCCTAAATCCAATGAAACGTGACATAAAGATTTGTCTTTCCACTCAAGGGAGGTATTTTGGATAAGAATATCAAGGGATTAAACCCTCTTTGAGTTTAATTACAATAGTAACAACAAATTGTTTGAATCGCTTAATTATTTACAAGTTTTTGAAATTGAATATGATATTAATCTAAGATAAATATTTGTTGTTTGAAAAGGATCCACCGGGCTATGTGCTCACCCTTTCTCTCTTATCTTTTTAGAGAATTGAATTAAACAATGAAGCACACAAAGGCTTAGAATGCTTACTTTTAGAAAGCTATTATTTTTATTTTTAATGTAAGGGCATGTTGCCCAAGTTTTGAATTTTTGTTGCAAGTTTCTATTTTGAGTTGTGTACTCTTTCTTTTTAGAAGTTTAAATTTGAAGTCATGTACCCAATTTTATTAAATCAATTAAGATTTAAAAAGGTTTCTTCTATCTCTTGTGCAATTGCTTTAGTGAATGTTTTTAATTAAATAAGGCATGAGATAATTAAATTATTTAGACAAGTTGTGTACTTGTAACTGTAACTGGACCTCGGCCAACCCTGTGGTTGAACCAAATTGAAAGTTTCAAGGGTTGTGGTGTTATAGTTTGCCATTGAGGATGGACAAGAAGAACCAACTCCAGCCGTCAAAGGTACATTCCTACTGTTTAATATTTCCGTTAAGATCTTGTTTGATTTGGGTGCCAATAAGTCATTTGTATTGGAAGACCTAGTTAGGAGATTACAACTAGTGACATCCACACCACCAGAACCACTATATGTATCCGCTCCCGTATAAACTACAGTGACTGCCCAAAAAACTTGTACATGTGAGTTGAGATTTGGAGATAAACTGATAACTACAGATCTTAGAGTGTTACTATTCCACAGTTATGATGTGATACTGGCATGGATTGGTTAAACCAACAACAAGCTCAGATTGAATACCCAAGATGGAGAGTCACCTTGACTCTACCATCTGGTGAACTAATGAAGGTCAAGGGGGATATGCAAAGACTACCTCAGAGCCCTATGACCGCTACGTTGCATTGCATAAAGTAGAGTGAGGACTTTACACATGTTCTGAATGATGATATTAGGGAGCCAAAAGATATTCAGGAGATATCTGTAGTGCGGGAGTGTCTAGATGTGTTTTCAGATGATTTACCTGGACTACCACCACAAAGACAAGTTGAGTTCAAGATTGAACTACAACCAAGCATGAATCTGACAGCCATTCCTTCCTATAGAATGGTGCCAATGGAGTTGATCGAACTCAAGACATAACTGGATGAACACCATGATAAGTGATTCATTAGACCGAGTGAATCACCATGGGGAGCTCCTATACTATTTGTGAAAAAGAAAGATGGCTTGATGAGGTTATGTGTCGACTACATAAAGATCAACCAAGTGACCATAAAAAATAAGTATCATTTACCCAGGATAAATGATCTATTTGATCAGTTAAGGGGAGCACTTACTTCTCCAATATTGATTTGAGGTCAGGTTAGCACCAACTAAGGATCAGGGAGGAAGATATTCGTAAGATAGACTTCAGGACTCGATATGGGCATTTTGAGTTTACAGTGATGTTGTTTGGTTTGACCAACACACTAGTTGCATTCATGGACTTGATGAACAAAGTCTTCTGACAGTATATGGATCATTTCATAGTAGTATTTGTGGATGATATCCCAATCTACTCCAAATCAAAAGTTGAACACATAGAGCACTTGAGGATTGTGTTGGGCACACTGAGGGGAAACAAATTATATGCTAAGTTTAGCAAGCGTGAGTTCTGGATGAAGACAGTCTAGTTTCTTAGCCATTTAGTTTCAACAAAAGGGGCATCAGTCGATCCAAATAAAGTGGAGTCGATGACTAATTGGAAGCAGCCAAAAATAGTGACAAAAATTAGAAGCTTATTGAGTTTGGCTGGATACTATCGAACATTTATTCAAACTTCTCCAAATCAGCTAGGCCTATGACTAAGCTGACTATAAAAGGAGAAAAGTTCATTCGGGATGAGAAATGCAATGGATCTTTTCAAGAGTTGAAGAACAGATTGACTTTAGCTCCAATTTTGGTTACACCTACTCATGGTGTCGGGTACATTCGGTATACAGATACATCACAAAACAGGTTGGGTGTTGTATTGATGCTAGAAGGGAAAGTCATTGCTTACGCCTCTCGATAGCTAAAAATCCATGAGCAGAATTATCCTACGCATGACCTAGAACTAGTTGCTTTCGTGTTTGCCTTAAAGATTTAGAAGCATTATATCTATAGAGAGAGATTCGACCTACTTTTAAACCATAAGAGCCTAAAGTACATCTATATTTAGAAAGAGTTGAACGTGAGACAGTAAAGATGGATGGAGTTTCTAAACGACTATGACTTCCAACTCCACTACCATCTAGGAAAGGCTAATGTCGTGATGATGCCCTTAGCAGAAAGTTCGTTAAGATGAATGAAGAAAAAGGGCAAATGTATCAATTGATCGGTGACTATAATCTGAGCATAACTTCAAACAAAAAGCAAGCATACCTATGTGCATTAGTTGGTCAACCAAACCTACTACGACAGATTAGAGATGGACAAAAACACAACGAATGGATTGTGGACCTGACAGAAGGTGTCAAGCAAGGCAAACACACCAATTTCAAAATCGATATCGATGGTACCTTGAAACTTGGAGACAAAACCTGTGTACCAGAGAGTGGGAAAACTAGAAAGACTATACTAGATAAAGTTCATCAGACCAAGTACGCGATGCATCTAGGAGATGACAAGATGTACCAAAACCTCAAGAAGATTTACTAGTGGAGAGGTATGAAGAGGGACATAACCAAGTATGTCTTTAAATGTCTGACTTGTCAGCAAGTAAGGGTCAAACACAAAAAACCCTCTAGGATATTACAACCACTTCTAATCCCAGAATGGAAGTGGGATAATATTGTAATGGACTTCATGAGCAGCCTACCCAAAAATCAGAAGGGTGAAAACACAGTATGGGTGATTTTAGATCGGCTCACGAAGGTAACTCATTTCCCACCCATCCGATCTACAAATAAAATTGGAGAACTAGGAGAACAATATGTTAAGTAGATAGTAAGGTTACATGGTATACCTAATACCATTATGTTAGACAGAGATTTCAGATTCACATCTCAGTTCTGGTAGAGCCTATAGAAGGAACTAAGCAGTAGACTCACCTTGAATACTGCATTTTATCCTCAAATAGATGGACAGTTTGAGATAATGATACAAATATTAGAAGATATATTGAGAGTGTGTATCCTTGACTCCAAGGGTAATTGGAGCAAATACTTGTGCTTAGCGAAATTTACTTACAATAATAGTTACCATGTGAGTATCAAAATGACACCATAAAAGCTCCCTATGGTAGACCCTACAGATCTCTATCATGCTGGGCAGACTTTGAGGATCATATACTTACAAGGCCTAACCTATTACAAGAGATGAACGAACAAGTGAAATAGATACAAAAGAGGTTAACCAAGGCTCAGAGTAAGCAGAAAAGTTATGCGAATAAGAGGATAAGACCTCTAGAGTTTCAAGAGGGTGATAGAGTGTTCCTGACAATAATACCTTAGAAGGGGATTAAACGTTTTGGGATTAAAGGGAAACTATCACCTAGATTCATCGATCTGTTTGAAATAGACGGGTTGGTGAATGTGCCTATGAGCTAGACCTACCAAATAGAATGTCTTCAATCCACAACGTATTCCATGTATCTATGCTGCGGAAGTATGAGCCAAACCCTTCTCACATCAACATCGGGAGGAAGTCAACATCCGGAACAATGCTACTTAAGAAGAACCTACCATCAAAATACTGGATCGTAAAGTGCAGAGTCTAAGAACCAAGGACATCCCTCCAGGAAAGGTTCCATGGAGACACCATGACCTAGAAGAGGTTACGTTGGAGTTAGAGAGTGAAATGCGAAAAAAGTACCCGGAGCTTTTCACGAAGAATAGCTGACTAGAGAGCATCATATAGGTATGTGATCATTTTAATTTCAAGGACTAAATTCTTTTAAGGGGAATAGATTGTAATAACCTAAGTTTTGGAACAATGAAAGGACAAAATAAACAAAAAAAAAGATCCACGCACAAGGACCATGGTCCCCAAAATTGGGACTACGATCTTCCGTCAAAGTGGTTGTGTTGTCATGGGACCACGGTCCTGTGAGTGGAGAACACAATCCTATGTCTTAAACTCAGGAGAAAGAAGTGGTCCGCATGAAGATGGTGATCTAGGGTCAGGAAGACCATAGTCTTGCGATAAAAATTCATAAAAGACATGGGATCGCAGTCCTTCAATTAGTACCATGTTAAAACCGTGATCCTAAAATTAGAAACCAGAAAGGAAGGTTTAAAGGAATGAGTAGAACTTCACCAAAAACCCTAACCGTGTACATATATATATATATATACCATATGTGCACACAACCCTAATCACACTATTCCTCCCTATAGTCGCTCATTGTGTTCATCATGTTCACAAAAAACCTTAAGCGCGTAGACAAAAGCCTAGCAGCCACAAGTAAACTCTTCTCCCTCCCCTACACATCAACATCGCAAACATTGATAGAAACAAGAGTGCGTCAAAGGGATTGTAAGAGGAGTGGACAACAATGTCCTACAGAGCGACAATAAGAAGGTAGGTATTCACACAAAACCCATGCTATTGATTACCGTTCCATTGTAGTCGAAGTATAACTATTTTCTTGGCATACTATAGTCGAAGTATAACTATTTTCTTGGCAAAACAGTGAACAAAAGGAGCACAAGGCATCCCGAGAGACTAACCGAGGAGGGACGATAAATAGAGAGGTATAAAATACTTCTATCTAGTAAAACACCTATCTTTGATTCTTAGGTTTGAGATGTTGAAGCCTCAATCATGAGGGAAACAGAAATGCTTACGAGATTTGATTTTTCGGAATAACTTGTGAATGTTGAGGTGTTGACCCAATAGTACCCAACACACGTGAAAACATGTAACACCCCCAAAAAGTTTATACGAAATTCGATTAAATGAAATAAATAAATTGTAATACCCTAAAATTTTGTATTAAATGAAATGAAATGATAAATGAAGTCCAATTCATTTCCAGAATCAATTGGCAAGTTTAAATTTGCTCAAAAATCTCTCAGAGGAGCGAAATTCAAGAAAAGGAAACGAAACGAAATGAAATGAAGTGAACACCGCAAATGGCCTAGGCATCCAAAATTCATTTTATTTGCCCAATTAAGAGTTCATTTACTTAGTATGTGTCAAGGGAATCTAAATTAAGAAATAAAATAAAGAGAAACTTAGTCAATTGAAAGTTATGAATTTTTATTAAATTCATGTGAACCCAAAAGTGTGTGCTAAGGGCCTAAATCCTAGTGTGACACCCCAGCTCCTGGTTTTCCTCTCTCTCTCTCTCTCTCTCTCTCTCTCTCTCTCTCTCTCTCTCTCTCTCTCTCTCTCTCTCTCCCCCCCTTTATGTGACGAGTCGTCTAGGCCACGTGGGGAGATGGGGCGCGCCTGTTCAACGGGAGACACCTGGCTCGAGTCGGAGACCATGTGTGATTCGTTCTGATTCTATCTATCTCATGCTTTAAAAGCTTTCTTTCAAATGTGTTATGAAATCAATTCAAAACATAAATTGATCATTAAAATGTCAATTCTTTTTGTCAGTAAAATAACATTATCAAGAAAATGTATGCAGTGTTTCAAAAGACTTACAAAATCCATAGTGAAAGCATATTTAACCAAAAGAAACCCTTTGCAGCAGATAAAACTTTTAGGATCATTTTTAATGCATAGTATGAAGGTATAAACATGGCCCAATAGGCCTAAGTCTCAAAACATTTAATTTACATGAGAAACAATTTAAAAGATGGAGAGCATATGCCCAATTCAAATTATTTATAACAAAATAATAAAATAGTAAACCAAAAAGAAAGTTGTGACAACTCCCAAAGAGGTCTCAACCAAAATGACGGCCTAGTGTGGCTGGTTTGCTCCTGCAGTGTCAATGATTACCTATAATGAAATCATGGGGTGAGCTCAAGAGCCTAGTGGATCATCCTTACACATCACTAGCATTATAAAGACCAGAATACACAACATGCAAATGTTTTCATTACATTAGGGCATTTCAAATAGTTTCTTGGTTATTTGGTTGTAACCTATGACCAAAAGATATCCGCTCTCGATGTCCACCTTGTGGTCTTGGGAGCGACTCCGGAGGTAACGCTATGCAGCCTATTACCTTCAAGTTTGAAAGTGATTTTGGTAACGCCATGCAGCCTATTACCTTACAATCCCTCGTCTAAGGATAGAGGTAACACTATGTAGCCTATTACCTTTCCGTCTGAAGAACAATCAGCTATCACAGGCAGCCTGGGTAGGGACCCCCACGATGACATTATGTAGCCTATCATCGCCCCAGTACGTAGAGTTTTAAATCTTAATTTCATCTTTTTTAAATTCACATTCCATTCCAATCCACACCCGATCATCATGAATAACTTTCAAGTAAACTAATTAGATATGTTCAACCATTCATGGATATCAACACATGAACTTTCTATCTAAGCATGTTGTAATACAGGTAACCAAACATCGTGGATATACACTGAGTCATTCCAATCAAGATCAACCAACTAAGTTCTAACATGCTTTTAAATACACAATAAGCTAGCCAATCATCATGTTATGCATTCAAAATTTGAATAATACTAGTAAGCAAGGAAATCCCAGCCACGTTTAGTTTTTCTTTTCCTTGTGCCTTTGCCCCTTACTATAAGTGTTTTGATCTTTAATTTATAAGATAATAATAAGTTAATGTGAGCCTAAAGAATTCAAAAATGGTCAAAATCCTAGATTTATGTCCCTTCCATATGTATTTCACGGTGTACCCAAGGCCGGAAGAAAACAAGAGAAAAGATAGGGTACACGATGAGTTACCCCGACAATGTGAATCAGCAACATGTGTTTAGCACCTCAATACACATACATTAGGTTTAAAACACAAACCAACCCAAGGAAAATGATTTACAATGCTGAGAAAGCAAGATTCCAAGTGGGGTTTCGTGATTTACCTTAGTACAAACCGTTTCAATCGTGCCTCAACTCGAATCCACCCTGTTGATGTTGCTCTTGGTGAATCTAAACTTGAAAATGGCAGAGAAGGGTTTGAATGAGCTCAAACCACCCTTAAAACTCAAAAGAAAAGCTAAGAAACAAGATTGGAAGGCTTAGTGAGAGTTTAGGAGAGAAAATAGTGATTTGCAACGCAAGGAATCCAAATCTAGAGTTTCTGCGCAAACATTTCATTTTTATAGAAAATGAAGAATTACCGTGGTAACCAGACCAATGTTCTTGCTCGTTTATGGGTTTCTTCTATGAATTACCGCGGTCATTATAGAATTACCATGGTCATTATAAAATTATCGCAGTCATTGACCACGTAAATAGGGTGACGTTTTTCTTTCTATTTTCTTGGTTTTTCTGGGATTACCGCGTTCGTCACTTCCGTTTACTGTAGTAACCAGTGAAATTTTAGCTTTTTATGTCTTTTCTTCACCATTTCTTGTGCTTTCTAAATTTATATCATTTTTGTATTTATTAAGTTTATTTGGGCTTATTCTACATGGTTTTTAGATATCTTATTATTTTTTAATTATTTATTTAATTATTTTATTTTGACTATTCACAAGTGATGTTAAAGACTTATAGACTTTTGGGGTATTACACCTAGTCAAATGAAAGATATAAATTTATTTTAAACTTATATGGACCCAAAAATGTATGAGCATCCCTAAGCATGTGCAAATCACATGGGTAATAATGTCAGTGTGACATGTGATCATATACAGCATGCTCTACACAGCAAAAATGTCTCAAATAATCACAATCAAAACTCCCAAAAATCTAATCATGTGTGATAGTGTATACCACCTTTCCATAATCACAAAAACGTCTCATGATCACAAACCCTAACCCTAGCCATCATCTCTTATACTCACCCTAATAGAATGGAAAGCTTCAATAAGGAAACATGGAAAAATCAATAAGATTCCATGAGCTAAGGAGCTGGCCATGTGCACACCCAAGGGAAAGTCCAAGAATAGAAGGTGCCTAAAATAAATCATATCAAACTGGTCCCACAGTCTAAATCATGCTCACAAGAAGGAATAGGAAATATTTCTATTAGGCTAGACATGCAAGACAAGAAACACAAGAAAAAAGAAAGATTCTCGATCTTAGATTGATGCCCAAAATAAAGAACCTTGCTCACATGACTTCTAAAAATAGAAGTTGCTTGACTTAACTAGGAAAGTTGCCTTGCTCATGAGATTCTACCCTATTTTTGATGTCCAAAGAAGATAGGAAACATTCCTTGCTTGCCATTAGCTAAGATCATGTCCACTCCTAAGAAGGAAACATCAAAATAGTCCAAAACATGTGCACACAATGCCTTGACGCCAAAAAGGAAAGGTTTCCATGTGATGTATGTGTGATGTATGTGTGATACCCAAACAATGAAACCAACTAGGAAATTTCTTTGAGCACAAAATATGGCTACATTTGGACGTCCAAACTGAATTGGCAAGTGTTCTAAATCCTTTTTGTGTTCACACATAATTAGGAAATCAAATATCTTATACACATACATGACATGGAAACCATATCTTGCACACTTGTCAAACCATGTTCACCTTGGGGAATTGGAAAGATATACTTGCCCAAATCAATGCAAATCGTCCCCTTGTGAGTTTGGAAAGAATATCTTGTATGTTTGTGTTGTCCAAACTGCCCCCTTGTTCTTGAAAATCTATATAAACCCCCCTAATGCTCTCATTCTCCTCATCCCAAAGCAAGAGTTGACACTTCCCGCTTAACTTGCTCTAGCCCTCTTCTTGGCAACCCCTTTTCCCTTCTCTTGTGTTTTTGAGTGTTTCAAAGTGAGAAGTTTATTTTATTTAGTGTTCTTGAGTGTGCTTGGAGTACTAGAAGTTTGGGAGAAAGAAACCTCTGTCGGATTTTCTACAAACTAGCAACTAAAGTGGATGGGATTTGTTGAACTTCTACTTTACTAGTTTGGATGAATGGCATGCTCATTCTTATTCTAATATTAGTTTATCATGCATATTTAATTTTAATGCATCATTCAAGATTTAATTTTCAGATTCATGTATATGCCATGTTCATGCAACCATGAAACCATGCCATGATAGATTATGCATGTTTAGGCCTAGTTGATATATGATGCATGTTTATGATGTTTTTATGCTTGAATGTCTCCTGTAAGCATACTGAATTTTATTTCTTTTATTTATGATCCATGTGTATGAAATTAAATAAAAGATTTTGAGATTAAGAATCACGTACTATCATAGTAGTCCAAAGGGATGCCATGGGTGTTCTTTACAATACCATGGGTATATGGTTTGTCGTACTTTGTGTATAGAGCATAGCACAAAGTACTTGGAATTTGGGCAAGGGTCCCCAATTCTAATAAAATGTGACAAGATGAATTGTCCTTCTACTCAAAGAGGAGGAACTTTGGATAAGAATATCAAGGGATTAGACCCCCTTTTCAACCTAACATACACAAGAAATTCTTTGAATCGCTTAATGTATACAAGTGTTTGAAATTAAAAGTGTTATTGATTTGAATTAGTAACTTAGTTGTTTTTAAGAATGATTCACTGAGCTATATGCTCACCCTTCCTTTCTTATCTTTTCAGAAAAGTGAACACATGATGAAGCATGCATGAAATTTAGAATCCTTAGTTTTAGAAAGTTTCCATTTTATTTTCTATGTAAGGGCATGATGCCCAAGTTTTGAATTATTTTCGTTGTAATAGTTTATTTTTTATTTAAATTGGAGTTATGTACTATCTTTTAATAAATTGAATAAAGAATTAGAAAATTTTCTTTTATCTCTTGTGCAATTGCCTTGATATATGTTGCTTAAATAAATAAAGCTTGGGATAATTGAAATAGAAAGACAAGCTGTGTATTTGTAAATGTAATACCAGCCCGACCCCCCTTGTGGTTAAGTCCAATTGATAGTCGCAAGGGTCGGGGTGTTACAAAAGGTAGTATCAGAGCCTAAGCTTTAAATACTTTGGGACTAAACATTTCAAGTCTAAACATGTGTTGTTGGGCTAGAATTAGAAATTTAGTCTTACACCTACAGTGGTATCAAACTTAGGAAATTTTTATGCCCTACCTTCTATTTTTATG
>JAJIYU010007477.1:0-19205 GCA_030144865.1 Tinospora cordifolia | reverse complement strand
TTCGTGGATCACAACCGTCAGCCCACAAAAGCAAAACAAAAACCCATTTCTTCTTCATTCATTCATCTGGTAGCAGATGCACGCACAATAGATCGAGCTTGAGCTACTGTTTGTTCTTCACCAACAACATTGTCTTCTTCACGGACCAAACCGGCAGCAACAGCATGTTCTTCGTTTCAGTCCAAACCACAACAGCACGCACAGCTTCGTTCCTTTATTTTCTGCTCGTGATTTCCATCAAAATGCACCAGCTACCACACCTTCATCACGAACAGCAACAGCGCATTGTTCATTCCTCTTTTCTGCTTGCACATCTCGGCTAGCAACAATCACATCTTCTTTCTTTATGGACAGCAATAGCAGCAGCACGCACCTCTGCTATTCGTTCCTCTGTTTGGTTCGCTTGACGCAGTTGAAATGCTGCTCTTTGGTTCATCTTCTTCATGCACCAAAACAGCAACACAACGTCAGCTGCTGCAACGAACCAGCAGCAATGTACACCATGCAGCTGTAGTGCGTTCTTCTCCTCCATCGCGCATAGCAGAACGCACCAGCGTTCTTCCCTCTTCTCTGCGCATAGCAGGACATCCTAGAACACATGTACAGCTGCTTTCCTCCTTCGTTTGGTAGCAACACACACATCGGATTCACGGCACACACACAACTAGTTTCTTTATTCAGTCTGCCCAAACGCAAAAATAGCCACATTTCAGTTCTTGTCGTTGTTCTTCATGGACCAAATGCACCAGATCTGGATCTGATCATGCCCTCTTCTTCTCTTCGACTGACAGTAGCAGCTGCAACCAGAAAAATCTGGTTTCATTCTTCAGTTCAGCTTGGAATCCAGATTTGCATCTTCATCTTCACCTTTCCAGAAAACAGCAGAATTTCAAATCTGAACTTTCCAGGTCTGAACTTGTTTGTGTGTGATTCACATCCCAAATTTTTTTTTCTTGCCCTCAAATGAGAATAGGGAGGAAGATATCCCTTTTTAATCTTAATGACAATATGAGGAAAAAGAAGGAAAACTTGAAAAACAAGTTTCCCTTTATTTATAAGCATACATAAATATTTTTATTTTTATTTTTATTTTTGTTTTAAGTTAATCTTTGCCTTAACAAGTTTGGATAACAAACTTTCTTTTTATTTTTTCCAAACCATGAGAAATCATATGATTTCTTTTTTTTTCCATTCTTTTAGCCAATAATCATATATATATTTATATAGTTATGAGACATGATTTTTATCATTTTTATTTTTCTTCCAATATTAAATCTTCTTTCTCAAACAAAATCTTGGATTTTTAATCCACTAATAGTTCCATCAATTAATGTTTCATTTAATTTTTTCAAACCATAGTCTATGCATACGTTTAAATAAAAACATGATTTTAATTTATTTTATTTCTTGATTGATTAATATATATATATCGCGACGTGTACGCATTTGTAAATTTTTGGGGTATTATAGTAAATGTGATTTTAGCTTTGGATAGAAGTTGATTTCAGCTGATCTCTATGTACTTCCATTTTATATGATATTGGGGATGGACTGGTTGACCCAATATGAAGCATAGATAGATTTTCAAAAGGGAGGGTAGCCATAACATTACCTTTTGGTGGCACATTTAAGATAAATGGGGATTTGCAGCGCTTACCACGAAGTCCTATGTCATTTATGCTACACTACTTAAGCCAGAGTGAAGATTTCAGAAAGTCTTTGGAGGAAGATACGAGGGAGCAAAAAGATATTCAAGAAATACATTGTAATACCCTAAAAATTTTTGTACTAAATAAAGTAAAATAATGAAATTCCAATTAGGTGAATTTTAGTGAGAAATGAGACCAGATTCGTTTCAGTGATAAATTTAGCAAGTCCAAAACCTTCATTTTGTGATTGTTAAGGACCCAAAACGACCTGAAATGGAATGATATAACATGAACAAATCAACTGGACAATATATCAGAAAATCAGTTCATTTGCTTAAAGTTAGGGTTTCATTTACCTAATGCCTTTTAGTTGAGTCTAAATTAGGAAAGAAAATGAGGATCACCGTAGCCAAATGAGAGTTTGAAATTTTTATCATTTTTATGTAAACCCAAAAATACATGATAAAGGCCCTAATTCCTAGCCAATTATGAAATATGAATTTTTATTAATTCATGTGGACCCAAAAATGCATGAGTGATGATCATGGGTGATCATGTTCACAAAACCCTACCCAATTGCATGAGACGTCTCCATTGTTTGAAAAACTATGAAGAATGAAACTATGTACCAAGTAAATGATCGTGTATGCCCACACCTACCTAACTACATTGGACATTTCATCTTGTTTAGAAACCATTAAGAATGATCTCATGTACACCTATTACATTGATCATGTACCCCATGACCAACTTATGCAAAAACGGCTCATATGTGTGTGAGTGTGTGTGCACACATGTGACAAACCAAAATAGAAGTTTCTAAAGTTTGATTTGTACTCACAAAAGAAACGTTAACCGTCCTCATACTCTCACAAAGCAAATCGAAAATTTCAGAAATAGAAACCAAGGGTGGCACCATCTTGTGAGAAAAATAGAAAGTGTATAAAAGGGAAACTTGCCTAACCATGAAGATTTTCATGAGCTGATCTATTGCACCACAAAATGGATACTATGCACCTTGCTTGATGTCTAAAGAAGGAATAGAATAAGAAAGTTTCCTAAACCTAAAGATACATTAATCTTGGCATCACTAATACAAACCCTAGTTGTCACCTTGATGCTCACATGAACTCAAGAAGGGAAGTTTCTTATGGCATAAGATTTGAACATTATGGGACGTCCCAACTAATTAGAATGTATTTTTAGACTAATTTGATGTTCACACTTAAATACGAAAACAAATAAGAATCCAATATATGCTCACACTTAGATTAGAAAGCCTTAGTGGTCCCATGAGCACACTTGCCCTATTCTATGCAAGCCGTCCCCTTTTAGTCATGGAAAGCTGCTCAATTGTGAGCTGCAAAAGCTAACCAAACCATCCCCTATGCCCTCTTGAAAATCTATATAAACCCCCCTTGTGCTTACTTCTTCTTAATCCCAAAGCAAGAGTTGGATTTCCTCTTAGCTTGTTCTAAGCCTCCTTTTTGGCAACCTCTTCTTACTCCCTTGTGTTCTTGAATGATTTTTAGTGAGAAGTTAGGATTTTAGATTACTTTTACATTCTAGAAGATTGCTGGTTGTTCTTGAAGTGTACAGAGAAAGGAACCTCTGCTAAATTTTTGAGAAAACACTTCTTAAGGTGGATAGGATTTCCTACACTTCTACTTTGCTAGTTTGAGTTTCTAACGTGTTCATGCATCTGTTATTTTCAATTTAGCACATTTAGTTTCAGTTTCAACATGTTTAATCATGATTTAAATTTCTTTTATCATGTATGCATGTTTTAAGTATTCATGATACTATGATATGCCTAGTTTCCATGCTTAGGTTTGATTTGAATTATAAAGAATGCTATGTATTATTGTCATGCTTTTTGAATATTTTATTCTTAATTTTATTATTTCGATTTTAGATTCATGAATATGTGAGAATTAAGTTTAAGACTTTGAAGTTTATGAACCATGTACTGTCATAGTAATCTAAGTGATGCTATAGATGTTCTTTACATATACTTAGTGTATGTGGGTCTCATCACTGAGTGTGGATGGATATAACCCAACGTACTTGGAATGTGGACATGAGATCCTTATTCTAATGGAATATGACAAGATGAATTGTCTTTCCATCCATGGGTGGAGTATTTTGAAAAGAACATTATGGGGTTAGAACCTCTTTTAGTCTTAACATCAACAATAACCAAAGATATCGTTTGAATCACATAATGTACGTAAGTGTTCAAATTTGGATGTGCTTTTGATTTGAATTAGTAATTTAGTTGTTTATGGAATGATCCATTGGGCTACGTACTCATCCCTCCCTCTCTTATTTTTTTAGGAAATTGAATCATGAAGACTACTGAAATTAGATAGGGTTTTAAGTTTAGAAATTTATATGTAAGAGCATGTTGCCCAAATTTTGATTGTTTAAATTAAAACTTCTGCTGAATTTAGTTTTTAATTTGAGTTATGTACTATTTTATTATTTGAAATTCAAGTATATACTTCTTTATTTTATTGAACAAATAAAGATTGGAACATTTCTTTTATCTCCCTTGTAATAGTCTTATTTAATTAAAATTAAATTGTTTGGGTTTTATGCTCATTATGAATTAATAAGAGTTGGGGTAATTGAAATAAAATGTGATGCAAGTTGTATACTTGTAAATGTAATACCGACTCGACCCGCCTTGTGGTTTTGTCCAATTGAAAGTCTCGGGGGTTGGGGTCATACATATAGTACAAGAGTATGTAGATGTATTCCTAAATGAACTACCTAGACTACCACCACACAGACAGGTGTCCAAGAACTAATCCTATAGTCATTCCTCCCTACAAAATGGCACCAGAAGAGTTAATCAAGCTAAAGACACGATTAGATGGGCTCCAAGAAAAATGATTCATTAGACCAAGTAAATCACCATGGGAAGCTCCAATACTAACTGTGAAGAAGAAGGATGGATCCATGAGGGTCTGTGCTGACTATTAGAAGCTAAACCAGACAACAATGAAGAAAAATATCCTTTGCTTAGGATAAATGACCTATTTGATTAGTTGAGGGGAACCACACACTTCTCTAAGAATAACCTAAGGTTAGGGTATTATCAATTGAGGATCCGAGAGTCAAAGATACACAAGACAACTTTTGGGACTCGATATAGACACTTCAAGTTCACAACAATATCATTAATTAATGGACCGATAGCATTTATGGATCTAATGAACAAAGTCTTCAGATAGTACGTGGATTTGTTTGTAGTAGTCTTTGTGGATAGTATTTTGGTATACTCCAAGTTAGAAGTAGAACATTTAGAGCACTTGAGGATTATGCTAGAGACACAAAGAAGGAATGAACTATGTGCCAAGTTCAATAAGTTTGAGTTATGGATGAAGATGGTCAAATTTCTTAACTATGTTGTTTCAGCTAAGGGTATATCAATAGATCTTGATAAGGTAGAGCCAATAACAAATTGAAAGCAGCCTAAGACCATGATAAAGATCAAGAGTTTCTTATGTTTGGTAGGATATTACCCCAGAGTCATTCAAGACTACTCGAGGTTAGCTGGACCCATTATTAAGTTAACAAGAAAATGAAACATTCATTTGGGATGAAAAATGTGAAAAATCATTCCAAGGATTGAAGAAAAGATTGACTTTAACCCCTATATTAGTTACCCCTACTCGTGGTGTTGGATATGTCCTATATATAGATGCATTGCAAAATGGATTGGGTGCAGTTGTAATACCCCAAAGTTCATACAAAATTTGATAAATAAAATTTAATAAAAAATATTTCAAGTACAATAACCTTGGGACAATCCACAAAAAAATCATGAGCATGAGACCTATGATCAATGTACAAGAGGATCGGCGAGTCAAATTGAAGAGCGGAATGTTGCATGAAATGAAACAACGCAACATACATTGACTACTGGGGTAGCCTACTGCAGTAGTGTAGCAACATCATGGATTACTGCGATAGTGCAAGCAAAGCCTAGAAAAATGTTGCAGTGATGGTTACCATAATAATTGATCGCGTTGCGCGGTAATGCGTGAAATATATATGCAAAAAATAGTGCGCAAAAAATCCTAATTCAAGTTATTCTCTTTGCATTTGCACACCACATCCTCAAAATCCATACTAGCTGCTATTGTTGACCTTAGCTCTTGTCTTCTTGCATTCTGAGTGGATTCTAACCCATTTTATCCCCTCCCAATTGTCTCACAAGCACTGTTCAGATAATAACAACACAAGACTGTATATGGTTGGACTGCTACACCTTCCTAGACATGTACAAAATAGGTAACACATTAGTTTCATTTGGAATCAATATTATCTATTGCCACTGTGTCATTGATTAAGTGGTAAACATCTCTCTTTTCACTTAACAATGCTCAAAAAGTGTTTGAAGGCATTATTTCAAGGTGAAAGAGGGAAGCAACAAACAAGAACAAGGTATAACGTCTTGCTAGTCATTCTGATTCGTGTTTTGATGATTAGAGAGTTTAAGGTATCGTAGTATCATGCACAAGAGAAGTGAAAACCAATACAAGAAAGTGCAGTTTCTAAAAATCACATGACTACCATGGTAGCCTACTGCGATAATATGATTAGGGTTTTGTGGTTACCGCTATAACATGTCCGAGACCCATTTTTTGACTTTTTGTGCATGCATGATACTATCGCAATACTACCATTCTTTACCGTAGTAATCAGAGGAAAATTGTGTACATCATCCTCTGTTATGACCATTATACACACCATAAACCATCTATGTTAGAGAATCATTAGATTATGGTTTCAAGGCATCGAAATACTTAAGTATTGAAATTATCCGTATTGAATCTTAAAGGTTGAAGATTCAAGACTATCAAGATAACAAGGCAAGGGCCCAAGGGAACTAAATAAACAGGTGGAAGTGATTACCCTACTTATTTGTATTATTTGAGTCTAAATACTGAGCATGATGTATGTTACTTTAAATGAAAGCTTATAAGTATGCTAGGATGTTGTTTGAATGATTTATGAATAACATGATACATGAATGCTAGAATAACATGAGTTACATGTCCATGCTTGGTGTTTACAAGCTCTTATAACATGAGATGATTATTGCTTTATTTATATTTCCATGAGATGATCATCATGATTAAGTCATTGTACAATGACGCGTTATACATGATGAAATGATTACTATGCTTGTCATGAGATGTATTGTTGCAATGGTCCACAAGAAATCACTGTGGGTGTTTTCATGCTAAAGAATGATGGGGGTAACCCTAGTTCTTGGAAATGGAGCGATGAGTGTGTCTTGTTTCCAAGTTGGGTAATGGGTATGTTTTTCCTATCCCATTAGAATTTGGCATATATTTCACTTTCCCTCTTTTCATTTAATAGGACTATGATGAGAGAACAACAAGGTTAAGCTCTTTGGTCTAATTAATGACTGTTAATAACTTAATGTTTGAAAAGCCTAATGTTTGATAAATAGTTGCATGTACTGTGTTTGATTTAAATAATGTTATTGATGTATAGTATATGATCCACTGGGCTCTTGAGCTCACCCCAACTTTCCATTTCATATGACATTTGAGGCGGTGCTTGCTGACCAACATCTCAAGAAAATTTTACTATCTGGTCTACTAACCTCACTTTGGAGGTTGTTTTATGACATTTTCTTTGATTAGTTAATATGGATTGGACATATAGACTTCCTGACTAATTTACATTGTTAACTTCCTTTATGATTAGATTTTGGCTACTTAGGCCATGTTTAGAGGTTTCTTTTGAAGACCTTGTTTTATGTTTCATTAAGTCTTAAATGTTGAAGTTAATGACTTACTTATTTGATTATCTCTATATATTTCCATGGATTATTTCGTATGTCCAAGAGATTGATGAGTAATTTAGATGAGATCTAGTATGTCCAGAATGTGTTTAATATGATTTGAATGTAAAAATAGTAACATCCTAGTTCTCAATGGGTGACACGTGTACTGACAATTACCGTAGAATGGGCGTGCTTCTCCATATGGGATCCCGATATGATAGAAATTAAAGGATTGAGAATTGGGGTGTTATAAAGTTGGTATCAGTGCTCAATTAATAGGTTACAAGGTGAGATGAAAACTTAGATTGTAGAGGGTTGAGCTAGATATTTCTAAATAAATGTTAACTCTAATGTTTAGTTTACTCAGTTAGTAGAACTACCGGGCAAGATGTTTAGTTAGATGCTAAAGGTGGTATCTAATGTTGAGGTAAGGTTGTTGGTTCAACAGAAGAACCACTCAACCGAGTATTGAGACCTTAGGTCTAGGAAAAGATACCATGGGTAGAGATTTGGGTGCTATCAATAAAGCATAGTAGATAATAAATAAAAATCATTAGGACATAAGTTAAAAATTGAAATGTGTGAATAACAAAACACTTGTTTAGTCAGGATGCAAGATCGGGACAATCCTATACCTTTGATTTTTGCGTGGTATGGGACGCATAGGAATTAGGGATATGGAAGAATCTTGGACTTGGAGATTGATAGGCCATGGTTGGTGAATGGTCAGTGATTCTAGAAGAGTTTGTTTCTCTATGCTTAGCTAGTATGAGATGGTTAAGTATAGTAGGACTTGGGAGACCTTAGTCATCAAGGCATTCGCGAAAATTTTTGGGTGCAATGAGGTTTCTAAGTGAAAGTCTTTGTCACCGGGCAAGAGTGGTATAAGACACTTGAACTAGGAGGCATAGATTGAAGCTCAGAAATCTCTCTATGCTAGCGTGAATTGTGTGTTCATTGATTGTTTGTTTGTTCATATTTTGTTTGATATTATGATTTTGCATATTGTTATATGAGACCAAAATCTTGTAACCAAAACAAACATGAGGACTTAAAGACTTCAAATTTCAAACTAAGAAGCATAAACTGATAGGCCACTGAACAAACTGAGAACTTAGAGACATGAATCTAGAGTCATAGTACGAATGATGCAAAAAAAGTTATTTTGACAATAGGATCACAAACTACAAATAGAGATATGAAAAATGACAATTATCACAAGTTGCAAAAGCATTTAGTATCCAAAATTTGAGAAAAAAAAAGGGGTTTGTATAACCCAAATTGAATGGAAATGAAGTTATGATACTCCTCATATATATTGAGATTTCTCTTTTCTGATATCATGTTGACTTATGGGATACTAAAATAATTTTTGGCTTGTAGATAATGACAAGGACAAGGGGTAACGACAGGAGAGATGAAAATATCGATGAGTCAAGGCAAAGGAAAAACATAGTGTCAATGGTAGACACAATAGCTGAGACAATGGTGACTACAGATATGTTAGTCGAATTCATTCGACAAGTAGTAGAACAGGTCATGAGAAATCTACAACAAGTTCAGAACCAACCACCGATGCAGCCACAGCTACAGGTAAAGCCTCAGCCCCAAATTCATCATGTTTCGTTGTTTGACAATCCAATAATACCGAACCGACTGATTGTGGATGTCATAGAATAGAAGAACCTATTGATGGAATTCTAGAAGCTGTGACCAAGTACTTTCGAGGGTATGACTGATCACTTGGTAGCAGATAAGTGGTTCATTGAGATGAACCAACATTTGAATGCCTTAGGGGCAACTGCCCCCAATAGAGTTGCATTAGCAGTGCATCAGTTTGTTAGACCTGCCTATCATGGGTGGGAGATGGTCATGAATGATTCTGCTATGGATGTATCCATTATGACATGGGAGTAGTTTAAAGCTTTGTTTTATGCAAACTTTTTCTCCATGGCAAAGAAGATGCAATTACAATCAGAGTTCATTTGATTAACGCAGAAGGCAATGATAATGGCAGAGTATGGATAGAAATTATCCAGGTTTGCCCCTGAGCTGAAAAAGGATGAACAATCTAAGGTGGACAGGTTTGCTGAGGGACTGAAGGTAGAAATACAAAAGATCCTCTGAGATTGACCACTTTTAGAGAAATGGTGGTTAGAGCATAGCTGATCAAGCGAGATTTGCAGTATGAACAAGCTTTGAAGAATGACACAAGTGATCACAACCAAAGCAAGTTGCAAGAGGCTCACAGAAGAGGCAAAACAAACAAGATGGGTACAGAGCGTCGTAAATCAAAACTAGGTGTTGAATTATAACAGGCCTTAGAACCAATAGATGCAGATAGATCATGGAAGGGATGCGCAGATGAAATAGGCTAAGAGGCAAGGTTATGAGACTAATGTCACTAGAGAGGACATATTGCCAAAAATTGTCCTAACAATGCACCAGCCCCTCCACAAGAACAATAGGCACGTGGGTGAGATGGTCATCCACAACAAAGGTAGCAACCAATGCCCCAGCCATAGCAAATTAGGGGCAGAACCAAAATCAGGGCCGAGGATAGAACCAAGCTCGACTTTATGCTATTGATGCTCAGGCTGATCTTGCACTTGCAGTGGAAGGTGCATTTCTTCTGTTTAATGTTGTTGTGAAAGTCTTATTTGACTCAAGTGCCAATAAGTCTTTTATTTCTAAACACTTGATGAATAGATTACTATTGGTAACAAACCCTTTGGCTATGACATTAGACACAGCCACGCCCATAGGGATAACAATGAATTCCATGAAGTATTGTAAATGTAACCTTAGATGTGGAGAGAAGCTAATTCCAGGTAATCTCTATGTACTTCCCTTTCATGGATATGATGTTATACTGGGTATGGATTGGTTGACCCAATACCAAGCCAAGATAGACTATTAGAAATGAAGGGTGTCTATGACGTTATCTTCTGGGGACATGTTTAAGATAAATGGGAATGCGTTTAAGACAACAGGGGACGTACAAAGATTGCCGAGGAATCCCATGCTATTTATGCTACACAGTTTAAAACAGAATGTTGACTTCAAATAGCTACTAGAAAAAGATGTTGAAAAACTTAAAGAAATACATGAGATACCTGTAGTGTGAGAATATGATAATGTATTCCCAGATGATCTACTAGGATTACCACCACACAAATAGGTGGAGTTTAGGATTGAGTTACATCCAGGCACTAAACCCATAGCCATTCCACCTTATAGAATGCAACCAATAGAACTGATTGAACTAAAGACACAATTAGATGAGCTCCATAAGAAAGGAATTATTAGACCCAGTGAGTCACCTTGGGAAGTTCCAGTACTGTTTATGAAAAAGAAGGATGGATCCATGAGGTTATGTGTTAACGACCAAAAGATAAACCAAGTAACGATAAAGAACAAGTATCCATTGCCCAGAATAGATGACCTCTTTGATCAATTGAGGGGAGCCACTCACTTCTCCAAGATTGATCTGAGGTTAAGATATCATTAGTTGAGAATCCGGGAGTCTAACATACACAAGACGGCCTTTAGAACTCGATATGGGCATTTTGAGTTCACGGTAATGTCGTTTGGTTTGACCAACGCATCGGCCGCATTTATGGATCTGATGAATAAAGTCTTCAAATAGTATTTAGATCAATTTGTTGTGGTATTTATGGACGACATCCTAATCTACTTTAGATTAGAGGTTGAGCATGTGGAGTACTTGATGATTGTCATAGAGACCTTGCAAAGAAATGAACTCTATGCTAAGTTTGGCAAGTGTGAGTTCTGGATGAAGAAGGTCAAGTTTCTTTGCCATGTTAACTTAGTTGAAGGAATATCTATAGATCCTGAGAAAGTTGTGGTGATATCAAACTAGAAGCAGATTAAGACAGTTATAGAAATCAAAAGCTTCTTTGGTTTGGCAGGATGTTACCGCAGGTTTATCCAATACTTCTTGAACCTAGCTAGACCAATGACCAAGTACTCAAGAAAGGGAGCGAAATTCATTTGGGATGAAAAGTGTGAATGTTCATCCTAAAAATTGAAGAAGAGGCTAACTTTAGCACCTATCTTAGTTTCACCTACTCATTGTGTGAGATATGTCCTATATATTGATGCTTCATGAAATGGTTTGGATGTTGTATTGATGCAAGAAGGGAAAGTACTATCTTATGTTTCATGTCAGTTGAAGATCCATCAACAGAACTATCCCACACATGATCTGGAATTAGCGGCAATTGTTTTTGCACTAAAGATTTGGAGGCATTATCTCTATGGAGAGAGCTTTGATTTATTTTCTGATCATAAGAGCCTACGGTATATTTATACTAGAAGGAGTTGAACCTTCAACAGTGAAGGTGGATAGAATTCTTGAAAGACTATGATTTTCAGTTGCACTATAATAATAGTTATCAGGCGAACATACGAATGACTCCATATAAAGTGTTCCATGGCAGACCCTACAGATCACCATCATGCTAGATAGATTTTGAAGATCAGGTGCTCATAGAACCCAAAATGGTGGAGGAGATGAACACACAGGTAAAGCGAATTCAAAAAAGTCTGACCACAACTCAGAGTAGGCAAAAGACCTATACTAATAAAATTCCAGTGAAGTGACAAAGTTTTTCTGAGGATTAGTCCTCAAAAAGTGATCACACGGTTGGGAGTTAAAGGGAAACTTTCACCAAGGTTCATCTATTCGTTTGAAATACTTAAACGAATTGTTGAATGTGCTTATGAATTGGATTTACCTAACAGAATGTCCTCGATTCATAAGTATTCCATCTGTCAATGCTGCGAAAATATGAATCAGACCCCTCTCACATCATACACTAGGTGGAAATTGATATCAAGGATGATGCAACCTACAAGGAACCAGTGATCAAGATATTAGATTGTAAGATGCAGAGTTTCATAACCAAAGACACTCCTTTGGCCAAGGTTCTATGGAGACATCATGACCTAGAAGAGGCAACCTGGGAGTTGAAGAGCGAGATGCGGATGAAATACCTATATCTTTTTGCTAGAAACGTATGATGGGACAACATCATATAGGTAAATTCATCCTTTCTAAATTTTGAGTACAAAATTCTTTTAAGTGGGGTAGGTTGTAATACCTTGAAATTCGTATAAAATTTGATAAATAAAATTAAAAAAATATTTCGAGTACAATAACCTTGGGAAAATCCACAAAAAATTATGAGCATAAAACCTATGATAAATGTAAAAGAAGATTGGCAAGTCAAATCAAAAAGCAAAACATTGCACGAAATGAAACAATGCAATATAAACTGACTATTGCAATAGTGCGAACAAAGCCCAAAAAAATGTTCCAGTGATGATTACCGCGATAATTGGTCACATCACCACGATAATGTGTAAATATATATGCGAACAATAGTGTGCAAAAAACCCTAATTCAAGTTATTACCTCTGCAGTCACGCACCACATCATCAAAATCGATACCAGTCACCGTTATCGACAATAGTTGTTTCCTTCTTGCATTTTGAGTTAATTCTAACCCATTCTATCCCCTCCCAACTGTTTCACAAGCACTATTAGGAGAAGAACAACACAAGATTGTGAATGGTTGGATTGCAACACCTTCCTGGACGCGTACAAAAGAGGTAACACGTTAGTTTCGTTTGGAAACAATATTATCCGTTACTATTGTTTCATTAGTTGAATGGTAAACATATCTCTTTTCACTTAACAATGCTCAGAAAGTGTTCAAGGTCAGCGAGGGAAGCAACAAATGAGAATAAGGTATAACATCCAATTAATCATTATGATTCATGTTTTGATGATTAGAGTTTAAGGTATCATAATATCACACACAAGAGAAGTGAAAACATGTGCACGAAAGTGCAATTTTTGAAAATACGTGACTACCACGATAGCCTACTGCATTAATGCAATTAAGGTTCCCTAGTTATTATGATAACACGTCTGAGACCCGTTTTTTGACTTTTTGTGATGCATGTTGACTACCACAGTAGTACCACTCTTTACTGCAATCATCAAAGGAAAAATTGTGTGCATCATCCTCTGTTATGACCATTATATACACCATAAACCATCTATCTTAGAGAATTATTACATTATGGTTTGAAAACATTGAAATACTTAAGTATTGAAATTATTAGTATTGAATCTTAAAGGTTGAAGATTCAAGACTAAGACTATCAAGATAACAAGGCAAGGGCCCAACAGAACTAAATAAACAAGTAGAAGTGATTACGCTGCTCACTTGTATTATTTGAGTTTGAATACTGAGCATGATGTATGTTACTTTAAATGATAAAAACATGCTAGGATGTTGTTTGAATGATTTATGAATAACATGAATGAATGAATGCTAGAATAACATGAGTTGTATGTGTATGTTCGGTGTTTACAAGCTCTTATAACCTGAGATGATTATTGCTTTATTTATATTTTCATGAGATGATCAACATGATTAAGTTATTGTTGTATAGTGATATGTTATACATGATAAAATGATACCTATGCTTATCATGAGCTATTTGATGATGTTCAAGCAAAGATAAATTGAGAATTGAACCATTTACCGTCAAAGTGGTCCACGGGGGATCACTGTGGGTGTTCTCATGATAAGGAATGATGGATTTGTCCCTGGTTTCCGATAATAGAATGATGGGTGTGACCCTAATTTTTGGAGATGGAGTGATGTGTGTGTCTCTCACTCCCGGGTTAGGTAATGGGTGTGTTTCCCTATCCCATTAGAATTTGGCATATATTACATTTTCCCTTTTTTCGTTTAATATGATTATGATGAGAAAACACTAGGGTTAGGCCCTTCAATCTAATTAATAACTGTTAATAACCTAATGTTCAAAATGCCAAATGTTTGATAACTAGTTGCATATTTTGTGTTTAATTTAAATAATGTTATTGATGTACTTTGTATAATCCATTGAGCTTTCAAGCTCACCCCACCTTTCCATTTCTGGTGACATTTGAGGCGGTGCTTGCTGACCATCATCTTAGGGACATTTTACTATCTAATTTGCTAACCTCACTATGGAGCTTGTTTTATGACATTTTCTTTGATTAGTTAATATGGATTGGACATATAGACCTCTACACTGATTTACATTGTTAACTTCCTTTATGGTTAGTGTTGAGATCACTACAAGTGTACAGGATCGCAGTAGCAATACAAAGTAAGATATCAGATATTGTCCTTAGGGAACGAGTTATGGTTAATAATCTCAAATCTCAATTTAATTTCAATATGAATCTCAAAATCAAAGTTTGAATGCTATAAACTAAATTCAAATTCAAAACAAACGATTGTTGGTTTTTAAACTATTTCAATTAAGATTCTAGGATTGTCAAATATCATATATTATCCTTTAATTCTTATTTTAATTAATCTAATTCCTGTTTCTATAGGTTATAGCTCGAATCATTAAAACCCTCCCTTGAGGCACCTTAATTCCTATTAATCTCTACCCTAGCCTCTCAAGGTGTACAGTTAACAAACAAATGCATTAGACACAGTAATCATGTGCAACCTCCTATAGAATCAACAACCTATCAGTCAATTGATCCATCTAAATCTATACTTTGATTATCCAATTGTTAAACCTCTCTCTCAAGTTAATTTAACAATCTAAAATCAACTTATTTGTGGCCAGTAAATAAAAAGTAGTAATCACACAAAGTATAAAATAATACCTCAAAATAGATTAATCAAAATAAAATCAAAGGTTTTTACAATCAAAATTACACCCTAGAAATAAAAATACTTAATCGAACATCATGTAGAAATCACCAAACAAAGATTTCAATGAATAAAAGATCATATTATCATTGTGACCTAGTCCTTCATCTCTGTCTCCACTTTTCTTCTGTCTTTTTGCTCTAGCCGTCAACAGCAATAGAAACTAACAACTAAATAATAAAAACCCTAAGACATGAGTCCATTTATAGTTTAGTCTCACAGAACTCGTAGGTTCCTCTATAAAACCCTAACATGTGGCTTAAAATAGCCTAATAATCATTATTAATTGCAATACTGCAGTACAAAACCGCGATTTACAACAATTTTTTCTAAAATTCCACACACATTCTACCACTTCTTATCGCACTACCGCAGTAGTGTCGCGCAACTTTGTTTTTTTTTCTTTTTTTTTTGGTTCGCTTTGTGTTGGATAAATGGGCCTCCAGTGCTGTTGGGCTTGATCCATAGTTGGGTTGTTGCTCCCTTGCTATTGGGCTTGTTGCTTGTACAAATATTCATAGGTCTGAGTCCACAATAACGATCTATAATAATCCCACATTGGGCTGGCCACAAAGTATTGCCTGGGCTATAGGTGCATTCGTGGGTATCTACAATCGACGAGGCATTTTGAGGGCCTTGGTTCAAGTCTCGCCAAGAACAAAACCCCACACGCGAGGCGTGTCTAAGGTGGGAACAATATCGTCGAATTGTGGGCCTTAGGTGTTACAAATGGTATCAGAGCCACTTTGTGTGTGATGTAGGTGTGAGTCTTGAGGATAGGACTACTCCCAAGGGGGGTCGATTATAATAATTCCACATTGGGCTGGCCACAGAGTGTTGCTTGAGCTATAGGTGCATTCGCAAATATCTATGATCGATGAGGCCTTTTGGGGGCTCAGGTTCGAGTCTCGCCAAGAACAAAATCCCGCACATTAGGCATGTCTAAGGTGGGGACAATATCGTCCAGTTGTAGGCCTGGGGTGTTACATGACCATCTTCTACCTTTGTTTAATCTTTTTTTTCTCTGTATTAGTTTGAATATCTTCACCTACTCAACTTGTACCTGCATAACCCACTAGGAACCTTTCTCGAGCATTATATTACACATAAATACACATGAAAATCGTATTGAAATTCTTTAAATGTTGAAATACATGCAATCTTAATGTAAATGTTGATGCACCTAATTAATTATAAACAAATATATCTTATTTTCTATGAAACCGAAGCAAAACATATACTAAATACGTATAATAATGTTATTATGCGATGCAACTAACAAATACCCTCAAACTTAAGCTATTGTTAGTCCTCAAACAATAACTCACTTCTAAAACTTAAACAACCGTACCATATACGGTTAAGTTTATTTCACTCATTATTGTGACCTCCATCTTCCATTCTTATAGTTTGTGATTCTTGACATGTCCCTAGGGCCATTTTGGTTGTCTAGATTTTTAGTCCATCCTCCATTCTTCCTTAACATCACCCTCTCATCACTCAGTATCTCAATCCTCTTAGACTTTGTAGGTGATTTGTAGTCGTCGTCACACCCATAGAAATTCTTTTTTAATACCTAAGTACACATACCCTCTTAATGTTCTCTTCTATCTATCCTCTGCTCAGGTCAAACTCTAGTTAGGATCAGTGATATTTCTTTTAGGTTGTAACATGGCCTGGCTCAAGATATAAGTGTGATAAGATTTTCATTCTGACTAAAATGCACAGTCATAACAATAATAACAACCTTCTTTGTTTGATTTTATCATTATCACATGATCCTTTCTGTATACTCCTTTGTTTTTCTTGGTTCATACCTTCAACCCCATTTTCACAGCTTCTCCAAACTTATTTAATCACATGCACTTCAATTGGAACCCATATATACACCCATGTAGAAGTAAGAAGCTCAACTTTCATTGATAATACTGAAATAATACATATATAACTTCTTTCTTTTCTTTTCTTTTCTTCAATTGGAACCCATATATACACCCATGTAGAAGTAAGAAGTTCAACTTTCATTGATAATACTAAAATAATACATATATAATACTGAAATAATACATATATAACTTCTTTCTTTCCTTTTTTTTAAATAGTAATATGAACAAAATTGCAAACATATATCTCACAATGTTAGCATCCCCTCCTTCTTTCACATCATTAGAATATATATTATTATAACCATGAGTCCATACAAATAGGTTCAAGATATGCATAACAGGATAAAGTGTTTACGTGTATTGTTTAGGTTCATAACAAAAAATAGGTTTCAAGGCTCAAAATTGGCTACAAAGGAATTTAAGTGTTGGGACCAGCCATTAGGCTAAGATTCAAACAATGATGGCCTACATCATTTTTCCTCAAGGTCATTCTTAAGTAGTGTTTGAAATAAATTTGATTATTTCAAGAGTCTAAGGGAAATTCTTTCCACTTGTGTTTTAATTTTCACTCCTCACTTTCTTCAGTTTTCAAATTCCCAATTTACCTAAGACTAAAGAGTTTTGTTAAAGTCAAATTTTGGACAAACCAAATACATAAACTACTTGAAAGTAGCCTAGTTTTTTATCTCATCACATTAGAGGAATTTTCAATCTCATTGTCCACTTAGTGAAAATTTTCAAGAATATTGCATGGATCTAACCTAATGGACTCATATCTGTTCGAAATGTTCATGTCTTAAGGCGAATATGCTTATGACTCAACACTAAATAAATAGATGCTCATAATATCTACATGTAATGAAAGAATTTCAATAATAACTATGTAAATGAATGAATAACAATGTGACATGCCCATTATATGCAGTTCAATAGGGAATGCAAATACACAATATATAAATATATATATAAAGGAACTATAACCTGAAATTGAAGAAGATATTTCTTCAATGCGCACCTTCTGTAATACCCCGCCTCCCAAGTCCCATCTTCCACGTCATCTGACAGTTCAATTCTCTTTGATCAAAATCTTGGGAAGCCCTGGAGACGGGCCCATGCTACATTTTCTTCTTCTTAGACCCCAAATATAATAGGGTTCCTGTGTACATTAGTTTATGTACAAAATAACATCATGGTAAATAAAATTCTTCATTTATTCATTCGACAAATTCCGAGTACAATAAACCATTACATCGAAAAATAAATTTAAAACTGGAAATACATGATTCCACTTGGGCCGATGTGCCCTACAATAAACTAAATAAAACTTTCTATGGAAAAATCTCCTCGTAGGCTGATTAATTTCCTGTTGTGAAAAATAAGGGGGTGAGCTACACAGCCCAGTGAATCATTCCATCTATTTAATCCATTATTCCAACCAGACAATGCAAGCAAATCAAACACTTTCAGAAATTAATTCGATTCAACCAATATATTAATTCAGTCGTGATTTAGACTGAATGGGAATACCCTCTATGCTCCAGATCTAGGGAGAGAAATCAATTCTGAAACTCAAAAGCATTTCCAATGGGTTCATTTTTTAAACCCATTCCATGTTGGTGTCAGTATTGACAGTCAGTTCCAATTCTACATGAAACATAGAAAGTCCCCCGTACCGGTACGTAGTTAAAATCTCATTTAATCTGACTTTTGTGTGCAAGAGCATGGTAGATAAATATTTCAATAGAAATTGAACATACTACAGTATAACATGATAAATCAACAAAAACACAGATGTTCGATTTCTAATGTAGAAGATTGTACGAGACGCCACTATAGAGCATACTCTCTCAAACCGAAAAACGACTTTCGATTTCTGATGTAGAAGATCGTACAAGACGCAACTACAGAGCATACTCTCTTGGTCATGCAACATGATGAATAAAAGACATAAATGCAAAGAACAAAAATAAAAAACATAAAAGAATCAAACTAACCAAACAAGCAAGCATCATCTAAATCAAAATAATAAATTAAAAGAAAAGAAAGAAACTCACCTCGAGATCGCTTCCTAAATTATTTG
>JAJIYU010007476.1:0-19129 GCA_030144865.1 Tinospora cordifolia | reverse complement strand
ACTGATTGTTTACTTTGAATTGTTTTTCCTCAAATTGAAACACCCAAATTGATTGTGTTGACAAAATAAGGATGTGTTTGATCAATCATATCTTCTTATAAATTTTGAACAAGAACTTATCACATGAGATATACTTTATTAGACTACAAATGAGAGATTATCAATTCTCTTGTTTCCTTCTGTTCAATCACCCATGAAAAATTATGGTTAATTCTGGGGGTGGCACGCTTCATGCTAATGGACATATGACATTTATATTTGGCCTAGTTTGAAAAGAGACATTAAAAATTTGTCAACTTGTTTTGTCTGTTTTGTTTGCTTTTTGCAACGTGTAACTAATGTACTAAACAATTTCAAATGATGTGTCCTTAATGGCTTGACATCAAATAAATTATATAAAATGACAACAAAAATATATAATGTTTTACAACCATTACAAGTATAGATAGAACTTTTAAGTGACTTTTCATTTAATGGCTATTAAATGTCTTTCTTAGTTTTTTTTTTTTTCATTTATGAGCTATTAAATAACTTATCAAGACTCACAGTTTTGAAGGTGATTAGGGAAATGAAGAATTTAATAAGGGTGTAACTGTCTAAGTTTCAAAATTTAGCTCAAGAAGTAGTCATCTTCAAAGTTGATGCTATAAAAATATGTGTTTATTTATTCATTGCCCAACTATCAATTTGATTATTTATTGCACATATTGTAACCGTATTTAGTAGTAATAAAAAATCAGGTACCTGTTTTAAAAATGCACACAAAATTCTGTCCATATCTATTTGATTATTTTCTACATGTGTAATTGTACTTAGAAGCAATCGGAATCTGGTACCCCCTTTTGCTCATCTAGCCCCAGCCCAATTTAAAAAATGGACACAAAATTCTGTCCATATCTGGTCCTGCTCTTAAAAATTTTTGTCTGTACTCGTTTTAAGATGAACCAAACAAAAGTAGACAAATTGGTCCAGGCTCATTTTGATACCCCTAGTTAATTCTATATATGTACCTATCATTGTCACTATTGTGTACAAACGAAAAAAATGTAATGTGAGTGAAATTGTGTCAACAAATTGAAATTTTAATATGTTTTATGATTGTACCTTTTTGTTATCCTTAGCATTAAGTACAAAGTCATTTGTTTAAAATTTTAATGGATGTGTGAGCCAAGACCAGTTTAAGACAATAGTTGCTATTCACCGCAAGAGGGATCAAGAAATTGTTGCTTGCGTTTCACATCATTACCAAATCTCAGCTACTTTTTGGAGGTGTAGGTAGAAAGTAATTAAGTTTTATTATTTCTTCAGTGATAGGAGAATAGAAGGACGTAAAATTAGGAGGTGCAACAAAAGATTGAGTGAAGGAGAGGGGAGGTGTAACGCCCCGGTTCTCGAAACATTCACTATTATTACATTGATCTCATACTTAGAGATGCATACACATACATATTCATTTTTGTTACATGAAATCGTCGAGAACTGGAATATCATTTGTTTCACACATCAATAATAATTCTCCTGGTCCCACCAGGTCACATCCCACAAATTTATGTGAGTAAATAAATGAATAACAAATAGATTTATAACTAAAAACAAAGGATGACATATTTGTTTGATTTAACCCAATAATAATCAAACTAACATTTGGCCCCATGGTCGAGTTCAATAATAATTTAATGAATAAAATAGTTAACGATGATTTAGATCCATACCCTACTAAAATAGGAAAAACCTCTTAATTCAGAAATAACCTCATCGGTCGAGTTCAATAATAATTCAATGTGGTGTCTCGTCGATTCGAGCTTTCTCTTACTAGTTACCTAAAAAATAAGAAGTGAGGTGAGCTCAAAGAGCCCAGTGGATCATACATAATACATCTCAAACATTATTAAAGTCAAAACATAGATATGTAAACACTTATTAAACATTATGCGTTTTAAGCAATTCAATTATTTTTCAGTTAACATTTAGACTGAAAGGACCATCCTGGGTGTTTTCATCAAAATAACGAGTGCCTAGCGCTAATGAGAAGAAGGGGTTACGCCCATCATCCAATGTCCGGGTACTAGGGTCCAACCCAGTGTTCCATATCAAATATAATATCAATTTGATAATTTGAGAAAACTCACAATGATCAGTTGTAACTCATTGAGCCGGTACGTGATTCAATTCTTGATTACAATGATCTTAAAGTATTTAATAAGATCAAGTTTCTAGCATGCTCAATGTCTCATACTTTCCACACATAACTAAAAGAAAAAAATGTTGTGAAGACATGAGTTCAATATGTGCATAATTATAACACATGTTATCCAACACATAAAACATCCTAGTCATCATATCATTCATGCATGAAATCATTCAATCGTAATTATGACATAATCATATCCTAGCATGCTCCTAGGTATTCAATCAAATAAGAATACAATCATATTCCATGTTTAAAACTAAAATAATACGGAAGAGTATGGTAGTTATTTTCACCTTTCAGTTCACTTCCTCAGCTCCTGTTTTTCGCACACTGTCAACTTGAATGTTGTGACTTCTCAATCTAAAATATTTAAAGTAATTATTTTTAGTAACTGAATATCATATAATATTTTTAAATTATAAATTTACTAATTTCTTATCAAATATGACAAACAGTGCACCATTCACCTGTTCAATACATTAAGAGCGCACTGTTGCCCTTGTTTGGTAGTTGGACTTGACTTACCCTTTTTCCAATTATGAACGCTCACTATCTAATTACTTTTAAAACCCTCTGAAGGCCATTGAATATTCAGCCATGACCAGCATGCATCATGTGCATGAAATCATAGTCATTTTCATGACTTGTATGCACATTCTAAAGATTTGATGTATATTAAAGTCTTACACCCATTTCTAGGTTTTTAAGCATGTTTAACCATCAATTTCCAGCAAACTACCTTGCTGGTTTTTGATTCATATATGCATCTAACAAAACCCTATTAGTGATCATGCTTAACCATCTCTTAAACATGCATGTATCATAACTATCTCATGCATACGGGTCTTATGGGTGTGCTATTTCATAATACTCCAATATTAACATTATATGTAATTTAAATCCCCATTTTCAAGCAACTTACTTGCTGACTTTTGACATCTAAATGTATGGATCCTTCACCTATTGTCACTTAAACATGCCTATACTCTAAATATATCATGCATACATGCCTTGTTAGTATGCTTTATCATAATGTCCTAAAATCAGAATTTTGTGCATCTATATTTATGATTTTCTAGCAACCTCACTTGCTGGTTTTTTATCAAATAACACATTATTACCATATATATCACTAATCTCTACATGCATCATGCATAGTCATTAGTTTCATAAACATACATGTATATTTGATCCATTTCCCTATGTGGATGTTATTTCCTTCAACCTTTCATATTTTCATAAACTTATAACCCTCTAAATCATTAGAAAAATTGCTGGAAATCAAAAAGTGACCATTAGAAAGAAATAAGATCATTGTACCTTATTACCGTTGCCCGGAACATCTCAATGATGATGTGTGCTTCATAAGAGAGTTCTTGGCTCTTCTTTGGGCTGATTTACATTTCTATTTTGACGGTGGAAGTATGAAAAGATCTCAGAAATCTCTGATGGAAATAATGATCCAATTAAGAGGATGAAAAGAAGAAGAAAACAAAAGAGAAGAAGGTGTAGTGATCATGGTTTGGGTTAATACCTTATAGCATGGATTGTTGATGATTCAATGCATGTAATCTCCACTTGTTTTATAACCTTTTTCTATGATTGAAGTTAGAGGACGACTAGAACAAAAGATGGAGAAAGAAATCAACATCTAAGGAGTAGAAAAGAATAGAGAAAGAAAGAAGAGAAGAGATGGTGTAGCATATTACCTTGTGGAACCGATTTAAGGCAATTCTTGGCCTAAAATCTCAAGTTTTTGTGATGTTCTTCTTGTATTAACTAGGGAGGTCGACTAGGGTCAAGAGAATAGAGAAGAATGTCAACTTTTGGGATGAGAAAAGATGGGAGGCACCGCTTTTAGTGTTGGATAAGAATTGAGGTTGGTTTGAGAAGGATAAGAGAGAATTTGAGTGTATTTATGACTCTTTTTGTTGTAATCTCTACTAGAGTTTGATTTTTATCCGATTTCTCCTTTTTTAACTCATATGGAACGTCCAAGGGTCTCATTCCCATGTTCTAAGCTTGCTTTCTTATTCAACTTCTGGCCCACATACTTGTCCCATGTCAATTTTCAGCGGTACAGTGTTTTAGGTCCTCTAATCATACCTTTTTTTTTTTCCTCATTTTGTCTATTAATTCTTTCTAAATACTTATTTAATTCTTTGACACTTTTATTTACTCATTTAAATCAAATCTTATTTGTGATTGTTGGATTTACTTTATGTGCTAATTTCACTAGATTTTGATAATTACTTTTTATTTTATGTACAATACACTCTATGTATACATATACTTGATTTTATTAAATTTTTTACTAAATAAATTCTAATATTTTCAATAAAATTTTTAGGTCTTCTAATAATATTTTATTTTGTGTAAATAATTCAAAAGTAACTTTTATTTGTGTACATGAGTCAGTATTTAGGTGAAATGACTGTTTTACCCTTGCATGATAAAATTACCGTTTTGCCCCTTAAGGTAAAATTTCACCTTTTGGGCCTTCAAAACTTGTCTTTGGTATTTTAAGCCCTGATAATTAAAATTTACACTTTTCAAGTATTTTATTTTATGTTTATTTACTTTAACTATTATTCAAAAAGTTTTATAAATTCTTGGGGTATTATGGGAGGCATACCTTTTCAAAGGGAAGGTGCTGTCTCAACCTCACCAATGCATCCTCCCACCTATAAAAATGTCCTCCCTCCCAGCCATTACACGACTACACGCACACACCCAACATGAAGAACTTTTCAAGGTTTTGGCAATGTAAACTTGTATTTGTAAATGGACTTTGTCTAATTAATGAGATGATCCAAGCTTCCCATAGGACAATGTTTGGTTGCTTGGGCTAGTACTGTCTTGAACAGAGCACTAGTAACCCTCAACCTTTCAGATATCATCCTATCTGTATGAAGGAACCCATCAAGAAGTCACACAGGCATAGAATAAGAAGATGTAGTAAATCACTAGATGTAGAAACTTTGTATGAAAATTGACAATATAAATATCATAGTTATCTGTGTCGAAAGTAAAGGTTAAAGTTCAAGTAACATAATTAAATCCTTAACGGAGGCATCTCTTATCAGCAATTCACTTTCCTGTTGCTCCATCCTGTACTCACAAGATAAGAGATGATGGAGTAAACAAGAAGTGACGAAATCAGTGAGCAATATCTTTGCCCTTGTCAAGGGCATTATTTGACCTTTAGAAATAAAGAAGTAGAGTGGGCTGATAACCCTAAGAGATGATATTAGATATCTACCCTCACGAGCGCACCAATAGATTTAAGATCATGCACACATTGAAAATCATGGTTTTATATTGTGCAATTTCACATGTTCAAGTTCGAAAATAGATAAATAATTAACTACAAGGCATTTACAGCAAAATTCATCATTTAGAACTGTTTCGGACATTATTCATTTATCACAACCTTGTGAAGGTTTCCTCATTGCCTCTACCTCTTTAGCCATTTATCAAATTAAATGCTACAGCCAAGTGAGGATGACATCCTCAACTCCGTTTGCGTTCTTATTGATTTAGCCCATGCTATAGCACTTTTTTCCGTGTTTCCAATTCTAGTGGTTGGTTGCCATGAGAGTCAATGAAGATTTTTGCTAGGCATCTTGAGCCAAATTGCCTTCCACATGATGTCATCTCTCTCTCCCTTCTGGCCATACTGACACGTATAAAAACAATATCCTTTGGTCTGAATTATGCAATGATGCATGCCATGTGATGCTATCATGGCTTAATGAACATTCCACCTTTACATGTTCATGCCATTAACTAAAGGCATTCAAAAATGCTATACGAGTTATAGGCATGGAAGACATGATAATCAACTCCTAAGCATGCTTTCTAGATCAAACAACCCTAAACATGTACATAATGGCATAAAAACATAACTAGTAACAATATATCCATTAGACTATGGAGAAGTATGAAATATAAACTAATGTATCCTATAAGCAGGTAAATTTACTCGTTATTGTTCAACTAAGACATTTCCTAACACAACTTTCTAATTCATATTCATTCATGAACATAAACTCATAATTCAACTTCTCATATCAATGACATTCAACATCAGGCAATAGGTATGATTCATGAGCAAAACCACTCTAATAGCTACCTTGCTAGGCCTATGATAGGAGAATTGAGTCTTCTCCCAATGATTACATTCCTTAGTTCCGTGCCTTGGGAATCTTCACCTCACTTTATTGTTTCTTCATTTTCTAGCATTTGTTAACTATTCTTAGCTCATCTCAACCATCTGTATACATTCAAACTCAATTACATCTTAGTATCTCTGGTGTTTAAAGTAATATAAACCATTAGACATTGGTTCTAGGTCCAAAATCAACAACTAATACTAACTTAACTGTTTCCATAATCAAGATCCATTTGAACTTTTATCAACTCTTTCAATTCTTCACTACTATCCATAAATCATTTACAATAGAATCATTGTTTGACATGCTTGATGATGATATCCATATCCATTTCTAGGGACAGGGTATTTAGGTTCATTCGTGGATTCTCTAAAATTTCACTTGGGGTGTATATGTTTGAGTGTTATTAAATGAACCCCACCTAACACGTTTTTTTTTTAAATTTTTTTGACAAGGAGTGGAAAAATAATTAATTTTTAAGTGGAAGCATTGTACAAAAATGATAACCCAAGCAGGATAAAAAATTACTCCTCACAATCTATAATTTATAGATGTCTGCCCCCTTAACCATTTTCCTAAAGAATACTGTTTAGACAACATACAAGAACTAACACAAAGAGAAGCTAGATAAAAAGATTTATCCTATATACTATCATAAGACGCCATCTTGTCACCGAAGATTCTATCATTCCTTTCTTGCAATATTCCCTAAACCACAAGAAAGACCACCGTTCTCCAAGCTGTTAACTTCATAGGACATTCATAATTTCGTGTAGAAGTCCATAATGAAGATATTGTAGATAATCCAACCCACTTTAGCGCATCACCCCACCTTATAGTATAAATGTCTCAGTCCCATTCTTTGAAATTTGAAATTTGAAATTTTCAAATTATCTTTAACTCCATGTTCCACTTTCCTTCCCTGAAGTCCGCTTTTCTTCCAAATTGCTTCCAAATTGCACCCTTGCAATTTGCAAACTCATTTATTTTCAAAGAAGAAAAATTAAGAAGAAAAGAAGGTTTTAAGGTATGAAAGTAAGACACGGTGTAGCCCCTGGGGGCGATGGCGTGGTGGTCAAGTCAGGTCTGTGCTCCCAAAGTGTAGCCCCTGGGAGTCTTTCCCCTGCCATTTGACACGGTGTAGCCCCTGGGAGTCTTGCCCCCGCCATTTGCTCCTGTTGTCTCCTGGGTCCTGGTCTTGGGGCGGGCGGGGTAAATTCATGGTGGACTAGTCGGGCCAAAGGTCCGGACACCACCATGTCTTCAACAAAAAAAAAAAAAAAAAAAGTAAGACACAGTGTTGAAGTTAATTTGGGATTAAACAAAGTAATGGAATTGAAGCGGGGCTACAATAAAGAAGTGAAGATTGTGAACATTGGCATTGTACTGCAAGTAGCCAACGACATTGCTCATATTCATGGTCTTAATAAAGTAATGGTGGTAAATTAGTAAAATTTGAGGAGAATACAGTAGGCATTGCTTTGAAGAGTCAAAAAATGCTGGCGTTGTAATAGTGGGTGATGGTTTGATGATCTAGGAGGACAGTTCTATAAATGCAACATGAAGAATTGCTATGATACTAGTGAGCGTAGCCTATTAGGGTTGTGTTATAAATGCTTTGGCTAAACCCATTGATGGTCGAGGTGAAATTTCAGCTTTTGAATCTCGGTTGATTGAATCTCTCGCTCCAGATATTATTTTGACAGGTTCCTTATGTGAGCCTCCTCAAACGAGGCTTATTGCTATTGATTAGATGATCCCTATAGGATAAGGTCAGTGTGAATTAATTATTAGGAATAGAACCCTACTTCAACACCCATTAATCATAATTTTTCAGTTCTCTTACTGTAATTTCGTCTAAAAGGATGAGTTTTCCAAAGGGAAGCGTTATAGATAATTAAAACTTCAATATAAAATTGAAGAATCCACATTGGTTGCTTGAGGAAATAGACCATGCATTTTCTCCAAATCCCAAAATCATCATGAATTCATTCATTTCTGCTCAAACGTATGTTTAAATTATAGAAAAAAAAACCTTTAAAAAATTATAAAAGAATAGTTAATAACTCTATTGAAGTCTCTAGGAAGCAATTCCAACTTAAAATTCTAAGTCCCAACGGTAACATAATGACTTGTTGAACAAGAAATTAAAAAAATCTACCAAGAAAAGTAGAGATTATACCTTCATTCTCATAGAATAAGTGTTTAAAATCTCTAAACCACCTCTAGAACCACTTTGGATCTCCCAAGATTAACCCCAATTCTTCCCTCAAAGTTCCTACTTGTTTCTACTTTCAATGTCAAAATGTCATCTAATAATGATGTTGCATAATGGCCATCCTTATCTTTTCTTCTAGTCCTATCCATCAATTTCCCATTCTTCCTTCTCTATGTAACAATTTCTTGATCTGTCATGTTTTCTCTCTTTTGGATTTTAGGGAAGGTAGATTTCCCTTTAAAAGCTCCGTCTTTCTTACAATGTCTCCTTCATGGAAACCAAACATTTTCATTTTCATTTCTTTGTTACTTTTACCATCAGGCAAATATTTTCTACTAAACTTTCTTTACATTAGTAGATCATATTGTGAAACTATCAAATCCATTTCTTTCCTTTCCTTAAAAAAAAAAAAAAAAAAAAAAACACACACACACATACCATTTAAAAAATGTTCAACAAGGTCTGGGTGGGTAATTTTCCTCTTGGCTTCGAAAGAAAGTGTGTAAGATGTTTTATCTATATCTGCACACCATTTTCATGACATATAGATAAAACATAAAATAAAATACAAAGGAACATCTATATTTCTGAATATTTTGGCAGTAATGCTTATTTGACAGTTAATGACTATCTATGCAGTATCTAAATTTCTGAATATTTTTATTTTGCTTCACTAACACAGATTGAAGACAAAAATGAGGTGGTGCCAGTATACTCCTTGGATGCTGAGTTTACAAGGCCATTTTGGGTTTTTGGTTTATGCTCTTATGATTTTATTGGGAGTAATGGGGACAACAACTTGGTTGCTTGCAGCTACAGGTCACTTTGAGAAATTTTCTCTTGTATTCCATCTTGCTTCTTGTATTAGTGGCAGAATTTTGATTATAAAACCTTTGATTAAGGTTTTACATAATGAAACGCAGGCACAATGGAAGGTCATACCTTGGAATCGTAAATGATGCTCAAAACTCCTTATCTTTGCTTGATATTCCTTTCACAGACATCTATAATATTGTATGTTTAAAGTTCCATGTCCAATTTTTGTTTTGATTGGATATTTAATTAATGAAAATCAGAGCTGTGTGGCCGATCCGAGGAGCTGCACTAGGTACAGACGTTCTGTGTTTCTGATGTGTATTTCTGCACAGATTTCTGGTCAAGGTTGCCTGTATATTGAAGGTGCATCAGCCACTCAACCTTTATCAATAGCAAAGGTACTGCAGCGGTAAATTTTTGAATATTTAGAGTTTTTAGTTAGATGTTGAGGGTTGACAATTTTACTGTCAATATATGACAGTTGTGTCGTGCCTATTCCCTTGTGGTGGCAGGTAATATTAGACATCAAAAGAACAAAGGTGGTTCAATTTTCAATTGTTTGGTCATCTTCTCCTGAAAGTTCAATGTATGAACCGTATTTTAGCTGGCCGGAGCTGATCAAATTTCCAACTGCAATCCCTGGTCAATATGCATATGCATACTTCTATCCGCCCTTCAACCCCATTTATGAAGCTTCACCAGAAGAAAAGCCTCCCTTGTTGCTAAAAAGCCATGGTATCTGCTAGTGTTTCATGTTATAAGAATTCATAATTTCTTGTATCAACTTTTTTTTTTTTTTTTTTAAATCTAACTTTTAAATGTAAGTTTCATATGTTCTGCGTGTGGGTGAAAGCATATTTCCTATAAATGTTGAGTTTATCATGCAAGCATCTTTGTTATTTCTGAATTTTGTTTACTCCTACCCTAGTAATTTTAAGAACATGTTAATAAAAGTTCTTGTCTACAAATATTCATAATCCATTTTTACCATATCTTTGTCAGTAGATAAAGTTTGTACCTTTTAAATTTCCATTTTCTTGATTTTTCATATTCCCATTTTGGCTTTTGTGGTTATCTTCTTTATATGCATTGGAGCAATGCACAGTGCATTCTTTCCTACTTTGCCAGTCATGGTGTCCCATCTTCCTACATTGGAAACTTTCAGCGTCAGAAGAGTGAACAGAACAGTAGCATATTTGTTCCCAACATCAAAAACTCAATTCATCAAAGACTTAAGCCACTTAAGAAGTGGAGTTGATTTGGGAAAGTTTAATTCTTTGCAGATAGTTCTTGTAAAAATTTGCCAAAGTAGAGAAGGTTTAGAAAATATTTGCTTAGATGCTTAAATATCTACATTTCTTGTAATATATTCTACAAACAGTAATTTTTAACCAACACTTTTGGCATGTAAAACTATCCTAAGATGACCTAAGAAGATTATTCATGTTAAGGAGATGGATAAAATTTGAAATGATGTCTTCTGGCCATGGTCTTTTCTTCATATTCTGATTTTCAATTTTATAGTAGCTTGCTCCTAGAGCATATAATTTGTTAGTTTGGCATTCTTTGTTACTAAATCTGTTAGTTTATTATTAAATTGTCTTGATCTTGTTATGTGGTATGTTAAAATTAAAAAAGGATGGGTTTGGGAACTCTTTTTTAGTGTATTTTTAAGTTTTTTTTTTCTTATTTTAACGTTCTTTCTTACTTATGTGTTTTTTTTGTCTTCCATAGTTGGCATATATCATAAAGGCATAATTTATTGCTTATTACCCTAAATCTATTAGACTCTTTTTGTTATTGTTAGGTTGGTTAATATAGTGAAAATGCTGTATGCTGGTTGCTCCTTTTAGCTTTTTGTTGATGAATTTTTTTGTTTAAAAATAAAAATAAAAAGGGGGTATGTGATGAATGTTGAGCACGAGTAAGATTTTGTTGAAAGGAGATGGTTTTGGTTTTTTAGAAGAATGAACTTTTAAATTAAAAAGGAAAGCTTCAAAAGAGTTATTTTTAGAGAATATGTAGTGCTTTTACAAGTTCTCTGTGTCATTACTACTGTTTAATCTTTGTTTAAGTTCAAAAGAAACTACTTCTTTTGTGATATTCTCAAACAGACGTCAATTCATTAGTCTATGCGCTTGTATTTCTCTATCATTTCAACCTTCTTCACCAAGCTTTAATTTATTTTTCACTCCTCAAAATGGGCTAAGGCGAATGGCCATATTTTCACTGCAATATCATTATAAGAAAAGAAAAGAAGAACTGGATGTTCAAACAATGATAGGTGAAGGTACCTGTGATTGAAAAAAATGAATCATAGAATGTCTTGTACTGATGTTACAACTCCAAACTGTTCTTTTCCCTTTAATTTCTCAATGAGTACAAGATCTACAGTATTTCCTTCTTTCATACTTCTCTCTACAATAGTTTTGACAGAACTGATAAAAGCTCTATTCCATCCCTTGGAAATCAGCAACCCACCTTACACTGCTCCACTTCAATTTTTTCATTCCTTGAGTAGACCTCAAAATATGAAATTTATTAGATACTAACCAAAGGCCTACTTGTTATTGTATGATTGTATCAGGTGGCCCTACTGGTGAATCTCGCGGAATCTTAAATCTGAACATTCAATATTGGACTA
The DNA here is from genome assembly GCA_030144865.1 of Tinospora cordifolia. Classification (NCBI taxonomy): domain Eukaryota; kingdom Viridiplantae; phylum Streptophyta; class Magnoliopsida; order Ranunculales; family Menispermaceae; genus Tinospora; species Tinospora cordifolia. The sequence goes on along the minus strand of JAJIYU010007476.1, from coordinate 7,085 downwards.
GTCGTGGTTGGGCATTTGTAGATGTTAATTACGGAGGGAGTACTGGTTTGTACTGTCTATTCATTTGCTTTATCTGGATTTCATGTTCATGATGTAATATAATTTCATCTCAGATTTGGAGTTTTAAACAATACAGCTGATGCTATTTCCAACATTTTTTCAACTGGCTTTTTTTCTTGTAAAAATATTATTTTTTAATTTTTTTTATAAATATTTATTTTCCTGCATCACTTTCTGAATGGTTTATGAATGCATATTTGAAGGTTATGGCAGGGAATATAGGGAACGACTTTTGGGTCGTTGGGGTATTGTTGATGTAGATGACTGTTGCAGTTGTGCCAGTTTCTTGGTATGCTTGCTACATTTATCTAGTTTCCTTAGTGTTTTATAGAGTGCTGTTATTAGTTATTAATTTATGGACCTATTTGAAGAAAAATCTGATTAAATGACTAAGGTCGAAAGTGAAAAGGTGGATGGTAAGCGTCTCTGTATTACTGGAGGTTCTGCTGGTGGCTACACTACGTTGGCTTCTCTTGCTTTTAGGCAAACATTCAAGGCTGGTGCTTCCTTGTATGGTGTAAGCGCCCAATCTATGTCATTGTATAGTAGTAATAGCTTTAAAATGGCTTGTTTTTAGTTTTGTTTGAACCATACAAGCTTGATGCATAATCAACTCAAATTAGTCGTGAATGTAAACTAGCATCAGAACTCTAGCTTGCTGATGTGGATTGACTCTGGAGTATTATTGCACCTTCTGTACAGTATGCAGTTTTTTGAAAGATGAAGGAGAAGATACAAAAAACTGCTAACATGCCGATTGAGAATACCTATAAGAGGGTTGACAAAAATTAATAAGAAAGAAGTAAACTTGTTCATCCTTGTCAAGTATTCCTGTTCAAAAGAAAAATTAAAACTAATAATAGTAATAGCAGAATTGTTTGAGTTCCTTTCTATCCTCCAAATCCGTGACAAATAATAATAAAAATAGTAATAACAACAACAACAACAACAACAATAATAATAATAATAATGACGACGTCAATGATGATGATGATGATTGAGTGTCCTCTTTGCTCTACTCCAAATCTATTTGACCCAAATCTAAGGTCCCATGAGTATACCAGTGTCTCATGTTCCAATCTATGAATTAATCCATGTATAATGGCCGTAATTTATGGAGCCATTTTAAGTTTGAGAATTGTGTTAGCATTTCAAACATCTTAGGGCCTTGGAAGTATATTTTAGGCACAAGTAAGCATGGATCATTCTTACCAAGTGTTTAGCCTTTTCTTAAATCAATCAATGTTGTCGTGCTTTCTACCTCGATTTTCGTTAATGGCATAAACCATTTTCTCTTGTGACAATCACCAAATTTGAGTCCTTCGTGCCAAAAGAAAGGAGTATCATAGAGATGATTATAACATCATAATTTGTAATCCTCATATCAAGGCTAGATGAGACGAGATACGTTAATCTCAATTTTAATAATCCTTAAGAAGAATCAATGCTTTCAAGGCGTCACCTAAGTTATCATCTAAGCAACTCCTAGGTATTTTAGGGGAAAAAAACACCTAAGGCAATGAGGGCTTGTGTAAATATTCAAAAAGTTTTGGAGGGGGGTCTCTCTAAGTTAAGATGAAGCTTTAAAAACAAATCCCCTCTTTTTCGACAATAAGCCATTAAACCTTTTCTCTGCTTCAGTATTTTTTTTTTCCAATTTGCTTCGAGCAAATTACATTGTCAAATTCTCTAATGATCATCAGTGACCCTCCAATGATCAAAATTTGTTGTTCAACATTTCTTTGCACTCATGAAAGCTTCTAATTTCATCAAATCTCTTGAATAATGTTCCTGTTGTAGCATGAATTAAAATTTTGTGGATATGATTTAATCATTATGCCATATTTTTCTTTTAATCATTTTGTGAAATTTTAAAATTTATAATAGAATGAAAATAGATATATACAATTGTGTATGTGAATTGTCCATGAAATTATAAATAATTAATTAATTTATCGAGGGACCTATAAATAATTTTATTTTCTAGGTTTTGTCTATCTATGTCTTACCTAGACAAGACAAATCACCTAGAGAACACCTTAGAGCTTGAAAACATTGAGTTTGGACAGGTACAAAGATGGGACAACATCAGATTAGCAACTAGCTCTTGCCTCTCGGTTCTTCTCAACTGGAACAATTAAGGGCTCATCTACAGCCAAGTGGTTTTGGGGAGGGTGCCTACATGATCCTTTGATAATTCTTAGGGTAAACACTTGTGAAGAAAGGGCTTCAAGTGTGTACAATCTTAGGGACATTGCTTGGCCAATTGTAAGTGTAAACTCTTTGAAATAAAATATTTGTTTCTTCTCAAAAAATTCTATGTAATTTGGACAATATTTGTTTGAAAATCAACTCTTTGTACTTCTTGAGTTTTGGGAGATTAGATTGGTGAAACCCAGGGAAATTAATGAGTGGGTCTACTTTACCCCTACGAATGACAAGTTCTTATCTCTCTTTGGATGGTTGGGATAAGGTCTAACCAAATCCTAGGTACCTTATAGCATATATCAAGCCCTTGAGCTATTGACCCAATGGCAAAGTCAAGATTCTCCTTTGAATTCTATAAAAAATGTGATCGGCATAGAAAGATTAAACCTTCTTTTATATGACGTAATTAATATGTATTGATGTTCTCTAAGTATAATCTTCTTCCCTAAATCCTGATCTTTTATCACATGATGCTTCAAAATTTGTTGTTCTTCTCGAGTTTCTTTTGCTTATCTTTGTTTCTTGTTCCCTTTTTGATTGTTGTAATAGGCAAATGAGATTTTGGGATGTATAAATTGTCAAGTTCTATCCTGACAAATAGGCATTGCCATTCTTTGATGAAACAGATTGCTGACTTGGCATCCTTGAAAGCAGAAATGCCAAAATTTGAATCTCATTACATAGACAACCTTGTTGGTAATGATCTCCATATGGTTCACTTATTGGTTGGAATTCACTTGGTTCATTTGATTGTTTGGTTTAGATAAATTCTTTCAATTGCAGGGAGTGAAAATGACTTTTTTGAGAGGTCACCAATCAATTTTGTTGACAGATTCTCTTGTCCTGTTATTCTTTTCCAAGGGTTGGAAGACAAGGTAAACAACTTCATATCTCAAAATTATGATTAGTTGATTACCATTTCTTATTTTGGTCATTATGTTGGTTAATGTAGAATAGAACCTTTTTTCTGGTTGAAACGGAGACATGGCTACATATTGACTGGGATTTGTATGAACAAAGGAATGTCTAACTTCGTTGCATCCATGATGCTGCATTGGCAAGAAAGAGAAATCCCTCCCCCCTTAAAGCTAAAATCCTACTTAAACAAAATGGTTGGCACCCTAATCGAAATAAACTAGTCATCTAATAAAGATAAAACATTTTAAATAATTAAAAATTGAAATAATATTGTTTTACTTGCTTGTTTATATATTCCGGTTTCATTCCTTATCAACCCATGTCTAAAAAACTTGGGCACCACCTGTGCGTCTATTACTAAATTTTCTAAGGGGTTATACTTATGGTCAATGGTTATGTAACTGGAACAACATTTTGCACGTTTTGTAATTTGCCTCATCTAGATATCTCATCTAGCAGGGTTATTTCAATATATTAATATAATTTTAGTTTCTTCTTTCAAAAAACAAAATAAAAAGGATAGTCCTTAAACCTCTATGTGATTGTTACTATCAGTGATAAAATGTATTTGACATGTTGGGGTGTTAAACCAAAAGCATGGTTCAAGCATTTATCAATTAATTTTGTTTAGAATCATTCGAGTTTATTTTAGGAATTGTTATTTCACCCATGTATGTACTATGTATTATATTACTCTCTCTTTCTTCTCTTGTTTTCTTCTTAATTAAATGAGCATTCAATGACCAAAGTGCTACAACAACGAGAGGATCTTGACAACAAATATAGCCATCATTTGGCTCTAATCAAGTAATGAAAATTTGATGAATTTTGGTGAAATTTGCCGAATTAATTTGGTAATTTAGGCAATGAAGCAAAGTTTGCCTATAACTATATAATTGCAAAATTTTGTTAAAATCTTTAAAAAAATCAGCTAAGTTTGCCCAAAATTGAAATATTGACAATTTTTGCAAAAAAAAAAGCAAAAAAGCTATTAAATAATGACATTTTATACAAAAGAATTCTGTGGTGCATAGAAAATCTTCTGCATAATCATAGAGATTATTAAAAAAAAAAAGAAAACTTTCTCTATAAATGAAAAAGATTGAAGATGAGATATGTGCACTTGGTGAGTAGCAATCCAAGAGAAAGAAGAACAAGCTACTTTCTTAGAGGAAAGACAGTAGAGAGAAGAAAGAGAAATGAGGGTTGTCTATTGTAATTGGTAAAAAAAATCGAAGTTGCTTTACTTATATTGACCAGCAAGCTAACACCCAGTTGAGCTAGGATTTATGTTTTCGCGGCCTTTAGGGTTTAACTATAGGTTTTTCTTTCTTTTTTTTTTTTTTAATGACAGTTTTAAATTAACATACATGATGTGCATCAAACATTAATGCTAAAATACATGTTTTAAATTATTATGTTTTGTACCTTTATGTGTAAAATATACTTATTATATATTTTTCATCATTTAAAAAAAATTATGCATATTTTAGCATTTACATAGATTTTTTTAACTTCTCTAAGTTAGCAAATTTTTACAAAAAAATCTCTTGAATTTCTTATACTTTTCGAATTAATTCTAATTTTTGAAAGTCGCAGTTTAAAGCGAAGTTGAATTTTCGTTCCTTAGCTTTGATGAATAACTTTTTGATCAACTATATTGTTACTTTGATTCTCAACTACTTCAGCATCATCTAAATTTCACTCATGGATGTTAGCTTCTTGGATGCTATAATTCTACTTAATAGATAATGGTTGGTATAGTCGCTTCACCAAATTTCTCCTTCATTTTTAATGTCATTTGCTTTCACCCAAAACTCTAGTCATCCTATAAATATTTGCAAGTTTGCTACACTTTTTTGGTGTCTTCTGTTATTGATAAGATTTAAAAAAATTAAAAATAAAAATACATAGTCTTTAGGTTCTTTGTTGGTTGTCAATAAATTATTCTCTAATTTCTATGTCTTTTAGTAATAAGGGTTGCATATACATGATGAATGTGTTTTAACCACAAACATCTTGATTTGAGAGTATCCCTCTTATTACAGTCCTCTTTATCGTGCTTTCTAATTTCTATACTTTAGTAAAGACAAGTTCATCTAGAGACATTATTGAACCTCCATTTGTATAATCCTTTGATTAAGCTTAACAAGGAATACGAACATTTTTTTTTTCCCTATCAAAAGTTACTATTAAGGCTCAAGTCTGAATGGTATCCCATGAGGCTTATGCCTCACCTACACGATGCTTAAGCCTTTGGACTAATTGAGGAAAGGTCAGACAAACATACAAGGAGAAGTGTTGAAACTTCATGGCAGACCTTCAACCAACTTCCATTAATGACCCGGGTACAAAGGCGAACAACTGAAGGCTATTGGACAAGCAAACTTGCCATTTGAAGATTCTTTTATTAGGATTTGGCCATCATGACATGGAAAGGGTGAAATCTTTTCTAGACACTTCAGATAAACCCTAAGTGCCTGCTTATTGGCACACTTAGATAACTTTTCTATCTCTATTGGATTTTAAGTTTTGGAGAAATCATTTGCTAACTCTTGGATAATGGACTTTGGGGCCGGTAACCGCCAACTCATTCATATATCCACGCCTTTAACCCAAGTGCAAGTGGCCAACAGATAGCCATTGTAGGTGGCTCCTTATTTAGTGTTGCATGCATAGGCGATGTTCATTTTAGCTCAGCCTTGCAGTGTTGAATGTACTTCATGTACCAAAAATATGAATATGAATGCTCACCCATGAACTAAGTTTTAATGTGATCCTTTACCCTACTCATTGTGTACAAGACTTGGGAACAACAATTGGACTTTCTATGGAGCGAGACAGGTTATGCTACCTTGAGTCAGCAATGCACATAACAAGCATCTCTCCTCGTTCCTAATTGAACAAGACCTTTATCATTAAGGATCAAATCTGGTTTCATCACAGTTGTCTTGGACAATCCTTGCTTTTAGATCCTTAAGATTATGTTCCTATCCTATGTAGGTAAATTTTGTTTGCTTCTTGGATTTCTTGTTCTAAGCTAGCCAGCTGTATAGCTTTGGGATTTGGATTTGCACATGGAATAATATTTTGCATTCTATGTAATTTGCCCTATCTTGAATAACTTGTTCAGCAGGGGGCACATGGAATAATATTCTCTCTCTCTCTCTCTCTCTCTCTCTATATATATATATATATATACATGGAAGCTTTCATTATAATGTTTGTGAATTAGTGAAACATGAGAGTGTGATGAAAATTTTTTTAAACCTTTTGATCCTATTCATAGTGATATTTGGACTCCCGCTCCTATTCCTGACATTTTTGCTAAATGTTGAATTCTGTCCTTCATTGATGATTGTACAAGTCTCTTGAATCTTTTTCCTCAAACAAAAGTTTGATAGCGACCTTGTCCTTCCACATCTCTACAGTGTGCCACAGAATCAATTAGGCACCAAAATTAAGCAAATTCACTTTAACAATGACGAAGATTATTGTGATCGAGTCCTCAACCTTAAAAGTATGATGGAAGTGTTATCCTATATTTATTATACCTTTAGAATATCCAATAACCTTGTTCCTAAAATATTTGGATTTGTCTCCTTTGTCCAAATCTACCAACCAAATAGGGAAAAATTAGATCTAAGAGCTCTCAAGTATGTCTTCATGGGATTCTCTACAATTCAAAAAGGATACAAATGCTATCATACCTTATCTAAGAATGTTTGGACTTTGTGGATGTCACATTCAATGAAAGTAAATCCAGTTTCCTACTTCTCTTAGGGAGAGAACTCCATCATGAAAAAAAAGGATCGGATTCTTCCTTATACAACCTCATCACTATTTTACCAACTTCTCCCATGGAATGGAAATCCGCCAAATTATTTCGGATTTTTGGC
>JAJIYU010007475.1:0-19140 GCA_030144865.1 Tinospora cordifolia | reverse complement strand
ACACACACACACACACACACACACACACACACACGTATAACAAAAACATTTCTACATAGCTAAACCACAGAATATGTAAGGCACACAGGCTACAAGAACCTTCAAAAGATCATTTGAAAGGGCCAGAAGCATACCTAAAGATGATCAAGTTTAGAAAATATAGATTTGGTTACAAAAGAGTTGGTCTGCTTTACAATTTCAGTCAATAAAAACTTATGATGCTTCAATAATTGATCATATTTGGTTATAAAACATAACAAAAAATTACCAAACTTCAAAGATTTTGAATAACTACCCACTGATTTCTGAACTGCAGAGACGAGACAATCAACTGAATCTTGATTTAAATAAACACCAATATTCAACATGTTCTGAAACAATACAAACAGTGGTTCCGTCCATACCAATTCACTGGATATTAGAAACTGATGACAAGGAAGGCACACAATTCCCCTTGCTTCTGGTCCTCCACAAAGCATCTTATGGCAGAAGGAAGAACAATGTGCAGGATGCAAGCATTCTCTGATAATTCTTGTGACCACATCACAGATTGGACTGTTAATTCCTTCTTTATGAAAAACCAACGGAAGCAAAAGTGCATCAACAGCAGCTCTCTGATGAAGCTTGCAGAATGCAAGAATGGCTGTCACCAGAACACGTGATGCTGGTTCCTCAAGAAACAACAATTTGGGCAGAACAACTGAACACAAAACATGGCTTGGCCAAGCAACAACTTGTCCACTAGCTGAAAGATGATACAGGAGAACTGAAGCAGTTTCATCATCTGCTTCCCAAGGTTCAATCAATCCAAGAATCAAAAGAGAATTCCCGCCACCCGTTTTATTGAAACAGAGTCCACGAATTTCATCAGCCAGTTCTGCAGTTTTCAATGTGGATTCAAAGGTTAAGATCTGAGCTTTCAAATCAGTAGCTAAGCTTTGGATTTCAGGCCTGAGCACATTCTCCACATAACCTGTCTTGGTTTCTTCCACCACTTGGCTCAAAGCTTCACCTTTCTCCTGTTCTTCAACTTCAACCAGCAAACTTTCATCTTGCTTCTCGTTAGAAAAGTCACTGACTAAATTACTTTCATCCCATTCATCACGAGATATAGGAAGCCATGGAAAGAGCAAACCACCTCCTTCTCTACTACGTTCACTTTGTAGCCAACTGGGCAATGCCGAAAACCCCTCCTCTTCCACTCTTCTATCACCAGAACCGAAATTCAATCTAGAACTTGAGCTAGACGTTTCATCGATCAGGTGGCACGCAGCTTTCTTTACCCAAAAATCCAGCTCTTCGCCCCCCTTCATGATGTTGCTTGCAAGAACGTGAAGATCTCTGCCACAGAATCTCCTCCTCTCCACAGTGAGAAAAAATAGGATTCGTGATTGCACAGCATTGGGTAGAGTCTGAATCCACATCACCCTGATCAAACCAAATGACATCAAAAGCAGAAAAATTCAGCAAATGTGACAGAGAAACGAGTGAAATGTGGAAAAAATGTGGATGGGCATTCCGAGATTTACCTTTTAGATTGAACTGAAGAAGAGGAAGAAGAAGAAGAAGATTGGATGGAAAGATCAGTGGGCTTTGAAAGCAGAGAAATTAAGGAACAGGGGTTTATGGTGAGATTGGAGGGATCGAAGGATTTTTGCATCCAAAGAGAGGCTTCCCCTTCCGGACATGGAGAATTAAGGAAGATGTTGAAGAGTGGTACCCAGGCTTCCATTGCTCAACACTTGATTATAACAGAGGCAATTCGACAGTCCCTGGTTATGTTCTTGCTTTCATAAATAGCTTGCGCCGTACTTTTCCATCACCTTTGCCTTGAAAAAAATTTTCAATTTGATTTTGCAACTATTCTGTTTTAAAAGGACTAATAAGCGAAAAAATCCCAACATATTCAATCTTTTTGTAAAATAATTTAAATCTTTTAAAATTAATAAATAAATATAAATTTTATTAATTTTGTTGCAATTTTATTTTATATATGATTTATATAGTTAATTGTTAGCGTGACATAAAATACATTTAAAGAGTTGTCATGTCAACTTATGCTTTAATAAGCCCTACAACCTATAGTAAAAAAATAATAATAAAACTACCCAAAAATGCTCCATGTAATACAAATTGTTCTGGAAAAAAAAAAGGCGAAATGAAAGTGATGAAAGAGGAAGAAAGGAGATCTAAAAGAACAACATGAGAAGAAAGAAAGAAAAAGGGAAGAAAGGAAAAACATGGGAAAGGAGGAAGAAATCGAGAAGGAAGAAAAAACAAAAAAAAGAAAAGCGAGAAGAAAATGTATGTCTTAACCTATGTATTCTTTTGTTCTTAACCTATAGAAATGAAGAACACAAGCAAGGGAAGTGAAGAAATTGTAGAATTGAAGCACTTGCATTTCACCTCCTGTTGTAAGCCATAAATTTTTTATTCTTTTGCTTACCAACAAAGAATGCGCACCGCGAAAAACCAAAGAAATTGTAGATGCAAAATTCATCGTAAGCAAGAGATATAGAATAAAATTGAACCAATTTTTGAACTTTTCAATTGATTTTGTTTCATTAATTTTGTAAGTCCTACTGCTTGCATTCTTTGGTATTTTAGTTCCACGCATTCCATGCAATCATATTTGATATGCAAATTATTATTTTGGAAGGTTATTATTAAGTAGGTATGACAGATTATTAGGTTGAGCTCAGTTTGCTTGATCATGACCCCAACTATGTTTTTTGAAGAATTATAAGGTCTACTTCTTCAACAAGTATTGAACAACAAATCATTCACTTTTACATCTAGTTTTATGCAAATGTTGTTTTTGCTCATCGTCACCACAAAAAAATTTTTCCCTTCCAATGCTCCTGTTCCAGCAATTCACCTCAAATACATAATGAAGTTGGGCCTCTAATATTTAATTAGAAGTTTTTTGTTATTTGATGCATGTCATTCATTTCTTAGTGCTTAGGGGGATGGCCAGTGATTTTTGAATGAGAATGACCCAACTTGATGAAATCACATAGTTTTTTAGTGTTTTATGAAATTCGTTTCTTATTATTTCGATCATATATCTTTGTTTTTTCTTTGTATTTGACATTTTTTGGTAGTGTGTTGAACCACACTTGAATGATTGAAATAATTATAGCTGACACATTTTCTTTGTATTAAAATATTTGGCGCCTATAGCTTTTAAATTGAATATTTGAGAAGTTTTTGGATTTTTTTTGTGCTTATTATTGCATTGAAATTTTAGTTAACACCTATAGCTTTTAAGTTAAATACTTGAATGGCTTTTTAAAAAAGTATTAATATTAGCCCAAAGTATCGTTTCTCAGACGTGAATGTGGCACTTTGATTTTCTAGAGCTCAATAATTGGGAGACACTACAATATACAACTTCAATTTCCCTCCAGATGATCCTAACAATAAAGATTTTGATGTTGGCAATGAATGCCAATGGGATGAACATAGCCCAAACATCAAAGATAGTGACGAAGAGTATTTTGCTATAAGGACGAGCTTGAGGAATATGAATAGGATGCTTGCTAGTTATGGTGTTGGTTTAGCATTGGATAATAACACATTATCAAAAGCAATCATACCAATTGAAGGACGTGCTTCCCAAATAATTAACGGATTTGAGATGTTTGAAGACTATGTTGAACCATATGCATCAACATATGAATAATCTGACGATGAGATTTTAATTCATGAGATCACAAACACTACAACAAAAAAAGGCTACAACAATAATCACAAGATGACGTTTTCTGAGAAACGTCATAATATAAGTGTATTAACGACATTTCATTTATAAATGTCCTATTTAAGTAGGTATAAATTTTAGAGAAAACATTTCTTTTTCAAACGATGTCTTATAACATTATTATGACCTTTTACAAACGTCGTTATATTTTATTTTATTACAAGCTTTTTAAAAACTTCGTAACTGATTATTACATGCTTTACTACAAAGTTTTATTCACGTGTCATTGTATACCTCAATAATGATGCTACAACTACAATCCAAATATGATGTATTTTGTGAAACGTCATAATATAATATTATTAAGGACTTTATACTATGAAACGTCCTCATTAAATATGTATAATTCTTTTAGAAGACATTTGTGTTAAATGATGTCTAATAATAGTATTATGACGTTTCATAAACGTCCTAAATATATTATGTAATGACAACATTTTTGCAAAATGTCCTAAGCTATTTTTAAAATTTTTATTACAATAATTTTTCAAACGTTCTCTTATACGTTGTCAAAATTAGTTACAATAACAATTAAGGAACGACGTTTGTTAAAATGTCATAAACTATAATATATATATATAACAACGTGTTGTAGAACACGTCTTAATTTAATATGTGATGATGATGCTCAGGAGGCGGGGTGTCATAGATTGTTTGGTAAAAAATATTTCAGAATGACATGTGAATAATGCAAGGATAAATGTAGAATGCGCACACACATACATATATATATATATATATATATATATACTTTATTTTTGACTGAATAATGCTACTATAACAAATAAACAATTCATGTTAACAATTGTTTGGTTGCTTGAAGTGAAAATTCAGGGACGACATGTGAATAATGCGAGGATATATATATATATATATATACACTTTATTTTTGAATGAATAATAAGGGTATAACAAACGAATAATTCATGTATAATGCGGGTGAATAGCAGTATAATGTGAGAATAATTTTTGAATAATGTAGGTGTAAAAATTGTTTGGTTGCTTGGTGTAAAAATTTGGGAATAACATGCGAATAATACGTGAATGTATATATATATATATATATATAAGAACACAATATGAACTTATATATGTTAGATTATGTAACACCCACGAATTTTGTATAAATTTCAAATAAAATATTTCATTTGAGAAATTTATAATCTTTTTTAGATATACTCTAAAGTATGAAATAAATTAAATTAATTGAAAAACCTTGGTATCCGAGAATAATTAATAGAAACATATATATGAACTTATACACAAGTATGTGTAAATGTGAGATGCGAATATTACATAAGTATAAATATATAAAAATATTTGTTATGGTTGTGTAATATGTGTGTATTTTTACATAATATATAGTTATAATATATTACACGTATTATATGAGTATGCATATATATATATAATGTGACATACAAATATCTATATATCTATGTTGTAACGACCCGTATTTTTGAACATTGAGTAGATGGGCTCAACATATATTTTCATGTATTAGTTAGTGAATTATAAATGAAAATACATAATTTTATGGGTATTGCATAATTTAATATGTAAATTAAATGACAATATCTGATTTTTGAAAATAAAATTAATTAATGTGAGTATTAAAATAAAAATGATGAATGAAATCATTTAATTCAAGTATATGTGTGTGTGTCTGTGTGTACATATAGTTACGTATGAGAGGGGTATATTTAAATTAAATGAAAAGTATATATATGATGATAATTATTATTATATATAAATGTGCTTGTTTGGATTAATCAAAAGAATTAAAATGAATAAAATTTTTACATGTATGCATAAATATCTATATGTTTATGCATGCATGTATGTATATATATATATATATGAAGGTTCTCTCCCAACCTTCATTTGCTCATCTCTCATTCTCACAACATCCACTCTCATTGTCCATCTGAGAATCAAAGAAAGAAAAAGGACAGAAAGAAGAGAGAAAAAAAAAGAAAAAAGATGTGACGACCCACATTTTTAATAGCGGAACGATGGATCCGACATTCATGTACTCCGTGTATTTTTCTAGAATTTTAATGAGAAAATACAAAATTTTTTCCAAATTTTCTCAATTTCGGATTAATTATTAAAGGAAATGGAAATAATTCGAGAAAAGGAAATTTTAAGGAGAAAACACATGAAAGTATTAGGAAAACGTGTTTTCTTGAGGAAAATAATTTATAGGATTGATTTATAAATTTTTGGAACAATTATCGGATTTTTAGAAAGATAAATGAAATTTTTGGGAGAGAAATATGATTTTTGGGAAAATTATTTAATTTTTGGAGAAAATAATTGAATAAATGTTGAAATTGTGTATAATGTTGGTATTTTGATGGAAAATGATGAATTAGACAATTTATAATTGTAGAGGACGAAAAATGTGAAATTTCGATATATAACACGTATGTATATATATGTATATGTAAATAATAAGAAGGGGAAAAAAAAAGAAAAAAAAATAAAAGGGGGAATTCGGGCTCAAGCTGGCGCATGGGCTGAGCATGGTCAGGCCGTTCGGCCCGACCCGAGCGCGCCCTTAAGGCCCAACTTGGGCCGGCCCACGGTTTTGGGCCGGCCCACGCGCCTAATAGAGGGGGGAGGTCCAACCCTCCCCCTTGTTTTGTCTTTTGTGCGTGAAAGACCCGATTGTTGGCTAATTTTCAGCATTTTTCAGCTATTTTTTAGCACGAAAACCATGGGAGTATGTGGTATTTGATCCATGGTTTTGGTCATCACCTCATGGCCTCCATTGTGGCCAATCCAGGCTGCCAACTGGGCATCCAGCATGTGATGGTAGATGCCACATGGATGCCACATGTCACCCATTTTTGCCATGCAAGCCTCTCCCATGCAACAAAACTCCTTTTTGAGCTCAAACCCAGCAAATTTCCAGATTTCTGTAGCTAACTTTCCTAGCTTGAATCTTCTTCAATTCTTAACCAAACCCATCAAATTATAGCTTGATTCAAAGCTTGTACCACCACCTACAAGATCCTACAAGTGGTTTGCCCAGTCCTTGAGCCGTTTGAAGCAGAGAGCACCAAGAAGAGGGCTGTCCACACTGTTCAAACCCAGAAATTTCAGAAAGTGTGTGTGCTAGAGCCATCTTTGGAACCTTGGACCTTGGCCATGTCCAGTTCCTTCTTGAAGGTAAAATGGTTCACTCCTCTCATTTTAGTATGTACTTTGATCTTCAAGGGTTAGAGAATGAGAAATAAGACCTTATGTATGATTTTAGAACCCTTGAAGTTGGCCACTTACTCACTGTCACAACTGTGAAATAGAGACAGTTGGAGCAATCTTGGGAAAACTTATTCTTGAACCACTCTAAGCATGTCTTTAAGGTAAAAGTCCATCATTCTACTCCTTATCATGAATATTTAAGTGTCCAAGTAGTAGAAATCAGAAATTGAAACGTTTAATGTGTGGTATAAGCCACTGTTGCTGACTGTTAAACATACTGTTGTGACAATGCCAACAGAAACAGTTTGGGGCCAGAATAGGAGCTACATTCAGGACACCTAAAGGCACCTTTTCGGGCTGGAACCAAAGGCATCATAGACTCCATAATAGAGGTTCCAAAAAGGTATAAAGACTTGCCCTTAAACTCTTATGGATGTATCTTGTTATGCATGCAAATATGCCATGATAGTAGGGTGCTAGAACAAATTTCCTTGTGTTCTTTAGGATATAGCAGAATATTGATGGAATGATAAGCATATTTTAGATGTTGCATACTACTGATTTGGTGGCGTCGTGATTAAAGAATAGGTTATGACCTGTAAAATGTAAGTGGACCCAAGAAACAACCCATAGAAGGGTGATTGAATGAGGGAAAAGAACACTAGAGGATAGTGAAATCTATGCACCCAGAAATTTCTTGCATTCTGTCAGAAATTTCTGAAATAAAATTGACAGATCAAACCTTGATAGATTGAGCTGAAATTTGGTGGAGAGACCCCTAGATATGTCTATAAGTTGCCTACAAAATTTCAGAGCATTCTGATGTGTGTAGCTAGGCCAACTGAGGCAAACAGTCACTGCCTGTCATAGGGGATACGGGGTCTGTGCAGTTCCTGTTATCATGCTTAGAAACTTTAGTAAATGAGGTCCAAAAATTGTAATTTAAAATTCTGGGGAAACCTTAGGAAGCATAGAACCGTTCTGCAAAGTTTGGTGCAAATCCGATGGATGGATTGCCTGTAGAAAAATCAGAAAAATAGTTGCACAGATAGGGTCATTGGCTAAGGTTTGTACCTAAGTAATGAAAATTGGGAAGATTGGCCCTTTTTGGCCCAATTGACCCCATAATGACCAAAATTGACCCTGTGTGACTCTGTTGATTAGCTAGGTCAACAAATGATAGGTTGATTAGGGTTGACCAAGATTGACCAAGGTCAATCAAATGGACTTAATAACTAAGGCAAGGTGAATGAACATGTGTAAACTATTCTTGACTAGGTCAAATAATTGATTAACCAATGATATAGAATTAAAGACTATTCTTATATATATTAATCTTGCAGGCCATAAGTAACAAATTCAAACAGATTAGAAGCAAAAATAAGCTTCTAAACACTTTGAGTCGTAAGGGTTATGCTCGATTAGAGCATGAAATGGTAAATATAATCTAGTCGAAGTGTTTCTTAACTATATATTTTTGCAATATCATGCTTTAATTTCTATTTGTCATATCTTGTAGATGAAAGAAATCCGAAGTTGCCATGTGTTTCAAGGGTGGACTTGAGCCCCAAAGGACATCTAAGAAAGAATGGCACACCTTTAAATGAAGCAATAAGTGAAACATTGATAATTTATTTCCTCAATTGTCTATTCATAATTATATGCTTTGTTATGATAAATTAATAAATGTATTAATATTGAATTGTAGGAAAAAATGAAAGACTTTAGCCAAAATTCTATTTAGGGATGGATAACATAAAAAATGATGCTCTTAGCCAAGAATTAGGACTAGAAAGGCATGGGCGTGTTCAAGGGCTTGGCTTTGGAGTCTCTCCCTCAAGTGTTGATGCATGTAGTCAAAAAAGAGGAACAGAAAAAGAGTAGAAATTCTTTTGCAACAATTATGCTAGGTATACTCAGTCATTTAATAATTTTTATTACAAAGGTATAAATAACCTTTCGAGACGGTTATCCTTTGTCATTTGATTATTATAGTTGCTATCCAAATATCATATCTATTGAGTAACTTATTTTATATTTTTAAAATTGAAATGCATGTTCATTCAAGGATAATTGATTGAGATATTAATTTTTTTTACATATAATTGTTAAGACTTTCGTTCTTATATGATATGTGAAATTTTTTATGTACTTTAATGACTTTATAATATGACCTAAAGTTAAATCAAAGACACAAGGCAAAAATCGCTTAAGTTTCAATTGGTTAATTTAGAATATATATATATATATATATATATATATATATATGAAGCGTAGAACTTTTATGACAGTTGAGATTTATGAAGTGTAGAACTTAGATTATTTAGAAACTTCTTATTATTATTATCTTTGATCTTAATGGACACTTTGCATTTCTTTGAATTGTGGATTCAAGCTTGAAAATAACATACATATTTGAATGATGCACCCACTTATGTAATCCAAATTGTTGTGTTGTCCTTGCATTGGATTTTTATGTTATTCACTAAGTACTTTAAGTGTTTTTATTTGGTAACGTCCATGCTATTCATGAGTAGTTCGTGCATATATGAAATGCAATCATTTATTTTTTTGTTAAACTTTGTTTAACAGGGGCAAGGTACAAGTGTTAATATTTTTGATATTATAAAAAGTCAAACTCAGGTAAACTATCATATATGGCTGCAATTTATTAATTTATTTTTTAAACTTTCTTTAGCTAGTATTCATAATTTTTTTTTGGTTGTTTGAATTCATGTAGTCACAACAAGGACGTGGAACTAGAGGAAACACATGTCTTCCATTGGAACTAGAGGAAACACAAGAAAATGATGATTGCTTATTGTTGAATCGAAATCCAAAAGATGGTAAAGATGAAGTTGTTGTAGTTGAAGGAAAAATTTCATCAATGGATGCTACAACAAGAGTTCACAGTGCGCCTCTTGGAAGGGATTGCTGGAGAGTTTGGGCGAACAATGTCATGATCCAAGTGTTGAATTATACAGAAAAATAGATGACTTGCAAAACTTGGGCGATGCTTTAGGAACCATTGTAGCATGGTCAAAATATTTTATCAAATTAATATAGACAAAGACAAGGTAAGCTTTGAATTAGACTTTTAATATATTTTAATAGGTACCTTTTTTTTTTCCAATTGCAATAAAACAAATGAGATGCTGTCAAAATTTTTAAAATCATAGTAACAACCTTTGAATTGTTCTTATAAATTTTTTATTGTTAAGAATAATTACTATTATATATATCATGTAATGTTCATTAATTATATCTTATCTTTTTTTTACAGGTCTTTTTGATGCTGATCATGATATGAGTGAACAAGTTTTTTGAATTCAATTCGCTCGATTGACTTATAGTAATATTAGATTTTGTAGTACATACTAGTTTTTTTGTAATAAAGATTTATTAAAGTTGTTATCATCAATATATTTTAATTGATATTTATTGTAACTCCAACTTTTTTTTTATATTAATTAAGGGTATGAATTTTTATCATTTTTTATGTTTGTAATTCTTGTTGTTATATCAATCACTATACTAGAGGAAAATATTATGACAAATAATATAGAGACTTATAATTATAATTTTATAAAAGTATATATATATATATATATTATAATATGCAGGTATTGAGAACATTTTTAATACTTAAAATTTTCATATTTATTTGCATGACGTTTGTAAAACATTCTAAATAAAAGTTTCGAGGATGTTTTTTGAATGTCTTATATACATGTACATATCTTGACGTTTTGCACTACATTTGTAAAACATTCTAAATAAAAGTTTCAAGGACGTTTTGTAAATGTCTTATATACATGTATCTTTGATGACGTTTTCAAAATGTTCTAAATAAAAAGTTTTTATGATGTTTTTAAAATGTTCTCTAAGAAGAAATTTAAGACATTTCTAAAACGTCCTAAATAAGAATATCAACGACGTTTTGAAAACGTATTCTATGATTGTATCTAGGACATTTTGTGAATGTCTTTTATAAAAGTATTAAATACATTTTGTAAACGTCATCTATGTATGTATTAAAGACATTTTTAAAATGTCGTTGATAGGTTTTTCAATGATGTTTCTAGTATGTTTTTGATATAATGTTTAAGGACGTTTATAAAACGTCCTCCATTCTTGCATTTAAGATGTTTTTTGAAACGTCCTCTATAAATTTTATAAGGACAATTTCATAAACGTTGTTTTACAGGTAATAAGAATGTTTAGAAAATGTTGTTTAAAAAGGAATTGTAATTAGGACGTTGAAATCTAGAACATTTGCAAGAACATCCTAAAATTGCTTATAAGATGTTTTTCAAATGTCCGCATATGGTCAATCTATTGTAGTGAGATGATGAGAATTGGATGCAAGAAAGGTATGCTTATTATTTATGTTGTCATGTATGCTACCTATCAATTTATTATTTGTGTTTTCATGTATGTAATCTAACTTTTGATTGTAACCTGTCTATCAAGTCAAATTAGCAAAGAAATATGATATACGACCAAATTGCAACCACAAAGATTTCAATTTTCAAGTTGCGGTGCGATTCAACAATCAACATTAGTTTAAGATAATAGTTCAGAACTATGCAATTGTACAACTTATAATGATAGATGGGTTAGGAGCAATACAAGAGAGCAGAAATAAGGTGTGCTAATAATACATTTGTTATTGGAGATTATACGCGAGTAAACTTGAATCAGAGAATACATTTGCTATTAGATCAGTTGAAGCAGAACATTCTTGTTATACGTTATAACAAATAGATAAGCAAATAGTAAGTGGTTAGCAGATGAGTTTTTGGAAACCTTTCATTTAAAGTCATTTTATTTTGTGCTTGACATGATGAAAGATGTATTAGATAAGTGTGCTTTGAATGTCACAAGATGGTGTTCTATAAAAAAGAAAGCTATAAATAAGATTATAGGCAGTCTTGAAGCGCACTAAGCCAAACTAAGACATTTTGTGGGAAAGTTGATAAGGGTAGACAAGAAATGTACTTGTATTTTAGAAATAGAAAGAGATGCAACTTCTTTGATTCCAATGATTTGTAGGTTGTATATATGTCATACTGGTTTAAGGAAAGAGTTTTTGAATGGTTGTAGGCTTGTCTTATGTTTCAATGGTTGTTTTTTAAAAACTATTGTTGGAGGGGTATTAGTATCTGCATTTAGTAAGGACAAGAACAATCAAATGTTTCTTGTAGCTTGTTTGGTATTGTGAAGTAAGAATGAAGACAATTGGTTTTGGTTCTTGAAAACGTTGTTTGATGACTTAGGAGTAGTAGATGGTTTTGGTCTAACATTAATCTAAGACTAGTAAAAGGTATTTTACATCTATTATATATATTTTTGTTATGGTTCATGTTTATGGTATGCATACATTGGACATCTTTTACTAAACTTATTAATTACCTTTACTTATCTTTCATATAGGGTTATGTAAAACCCTAGTTCTTATTCCTTCGTTTCTGTCACATCTATTACGTACGAGAGATGTGCCATTAAATGTTGGCATATGTATTATCTGCCAAGAATTGGACATCTTTTACTAAACTTATTAATTACCTTTACTTATCTTTCATATAGGGTTATGTAAAACCCTAGTTCTTATTCCTTCGTTTCTGTCACATCTGTTACGTACGAGAGATGTGCCATTAAATGTTGGCATATGTATTATCTGCCAAGAATTGTGACGTTAATATTCTCACATTCAATTCTCATTAAATATCATCTGGACATTCCAAAACTCATATAAATAAATAATCAAACTCTTGAATTCACCAAGGAGTAACACATGGAAGCATGCAACGATCATCAATAGTTAAATTATTAACTTCTACATTTAAAATTCAAATAAACGTAGAACAAGTTTCCAACTAAAATATCTAGACATGGCCTATGAGGCCGAAATCTAAACCATAAACAAAATTAATAACTCAAAACCAGTCAGGAGGGCTATACATCCAGTCTAAACTAACTACCCAGCAATAAAACTCTGATAACAAGCTCAATAGTGAGGTTTGCAGCTCCTATAGTATTTTGTTGTACTATCAACACGAACCACCTCAAGGGTCACTTGAAATAAAGATGTGGGGTAAGTTCAAGAGCCCAGTAGATCATACACAGTATATCAATAACATTATTTAAATCAAACACTGAACATGCAAACACTTATCATTCATTAGGCATTTCAAACATTTAGTTATCAACAGTCGTTAATTAGATCGAAGGGTCTAACCTTGGTGTTCTCTCATCATTATCATGTTGGAGAAGACAAGAAAAGTGCATTATATGCCAGATTCCAATGGGATAGGGGCACACCCATCACCCAACCCAAGAACTAGGGTCACACATATTACTCCATCACTAAAGAATTAGGGCTACACCTACAGTTCTATCATCGGGAACTAGGGGTAAACCCATCATTCCTTATCGCGAGAACACCCATCGTGATCCCCCATGGACCACTGTGATGGTACATAGTTCAACTCTAAATTTATCTTTACTTGTGTATCAATAAACATTTCATTATGTATAAAACATCATTGTACAATAACGTAATCATTCTGATCATCTCATTGAATCATAAATAACATAATAATCATCTTATGTGATAAAGCATTATAAACACCAAACATAGATATATAACTTATGTTATTCTAGCATTCATGCATTCATGTCATTCATAAATCATGTAAACACATCCTAGCATGCTTTAGGGCATTTAAGAAATGTAAACACACTACATATTCCGCATTAAAATTCAAATAATATTAGGAAGCAAGGTAATTACTTCTACCGTGGTATTTCCTTCCCTTGTGCCTTTGCTCCTCGCCACACATGTTTTACATCTTTAATATATAAGATTTTAAATACTTACATGATGTGAGTTTAACACATTCATAACATATTCAAAATCATGGATTCATGTCTTTTACCTAGGTATTTGACGGTGCGCACAAAGTTGAAATGAAAATCGAGGTACATGTCGGGTTACTGTGGTAATGCTTCACATTACTGCGGTTACCAGAATCGACAACATGTTTTACTGCGGTTAGTTACCGTGGTAACAAGAGGGGGTTGTGCATGCAACACTTTCGTGTGCATTGTCTCGCTCGTGCTTTTCCCATGTGTTTAACACTCAATTACATGCACATTAAGCTTAAAACACACATCAAACTAAAAGAAGTGTTTATACCTTCGGGCTCTTTATGTTTCCTCTTTGTTTCTCACCAAAACAAGGTTTTGCAACCATCAAATCACTTAGGCTTCAAAGAAAAATGTTTTAAGCTTAGGAAAATGATTTGCAATGCTAAGAACTCAAGATTTCAAGTTGGTTTCGTGAATCCAGGCTTTGAGAAACAATGAAGAAGGGTTTGAATGAAGAAAAACCAATCTAGAATGGCAAGGAAGGAGGAAAATTTGATTATTGGCAGCTAGTATCAGTTCTTGGGAGTTGGTGTGTGACTGTAGGGTTACAACAACGATTAGGTTTTTTTGGTGAACTGTTCATACATATATAATTCATGTATTACTGCGGTAACTCGAAGGATTACTGCAATAACTTGAAGGATTACTGCAGTAACCAGAGCCCTATTTTTTTACATTTTAGTCGAATTACCACGGTAATCACAATAATGACTACAGTAACCAGAACTTGTGATTTTCTGGGCTTCACTTGAATTTTCATGGTAATTCTACACATTGCCACAGTAACTAGTGGACGATTACCATGCAAAATTTCGTACTTTGCTCTGGTTTACCAATTCTTTTGTACATTGATTATACATCTCCTAAACCACGTTTTTATGGATTTTTCAGGGTTTATTGTGCTTGAATTATTTTTATTTAAATTTACCAAACCTTTACAAAATTTTTGGGGTATTACAAACTACCCCCCTTAAAAGAATTTCGTCCTCAAAATTTAAAGGGAATATCATACCTGTATAATGCCATCAGTCACATACTCTTGGTGAAGAGGTCTGGGTACTTCATCCACATCTCGCTTTCTAACTCCCAGGTCGCCTCTTCCAAATCATGATGTCTCCATAGAAATTTCACCAAAGGAATGTCCTTGGTCTTGAGTTTCTGCACCTTATGATCCAATATCCGGATTGTTGATTCTTCGTAAGTTGCATCTTCCCTGATACTTCCTCCCAATGTATGATGTAAGATGGGTCTGGTTCATATTTTCACAACATCAACACATTGAATACATTATGGATCAAAGACATTCTATTAGGCAATTCCAATTCGTAGGCACATTTACCAACCTGTCTAAGTATCTCGAACGGATAGATGAATTTAAGTGATAGTTTTCCCTTGATCCCAAAATGCTTGATCCCTTTCTAAGGGTTGATCCTTAGAAAAACTCTGTCACTTGGTTCGAATTCTAAAGGTCTTCTTCTTTTGTTTACATAGCTTTTTTGCCTACTCTGAGCTGTAGTTAACTTCTTTTGGATTTGTTTTACTTGTTCATTCATCTCTTGCACTAGGTCAGGCCTTGTGAGAACATGGTCCTCAAAGTTTTCCCAACATGATGGGGATCAACAGGTTTGACTGTAGAGTGCTTCATATGAAACCATTCATATGCTTGCCTGATAACTGTTATTATAGATGAACTCTGCCAAGTGTAAGTACTTGTTCCAATTGCCCTTAAAGTAAAAAACACATACTCTCAATATGTCTTCCAATATCTGTATAACCCTCTCAGACTGCCCATTTGTCTAAGTATGGAACACAATATTCATAGTGAGTCTACTGTAGAGTTCCTTATGTAGGCTCTGCCAGAATTGAGATGTGAATTTGGAATCTCTGTTTGACACAATGATTTAAGCTACATCGTGTAGCCTTACTATCTTCTTAACGTATAGCTCTCCAACCTTTCCAACCAAATCTGTAGATTGTATGGGTAAGAAGTGAGCTGCCTTTGTCAAGCGATCTACAATTGCCCATACTGTGTCTTCTCCCTTCTAGTTCCTAGGAAAGCCATTGACAAAATCTATTACAATATTGTCTCACTTTTACTCAAGAATAGGAAGTAGTTGTAACATCCTTAAGGGTCTTTTATGCTCTGCTTTCACCTGCTAACATGTCAAACACTTAGAGACATACTTGGCAATGTCCCTCTTCATGCCTCTCCACCAATACACTCCCCCGAGATTCTGGTACTTCTTACCTCCTCTTAGATGCATAGTGTACTTGATCTGATGAGCCTCATCCAAGATGGCTCTTTTGCTCTGCCCACTCTCAAGAATACAGATTCTATCTCCAAGTCTAAGAATGCCATTTGCATCAATTCTGAAGTCAGTGTGCTTCCCTAGCTTGACACCCTCAATCAAATAATTAATCCATTTATCCCCTTTTTGTTCATATCTTATTTGATGTAAGAGATCTAATTGGCGAGTCATCGCACATAGATAAACTTGGTCCCTGTCTGAAGTTATACTCAAGTTATAGCCACTGATCAACTGATACATTTGACCCTTTTCTTCATCCTTCTTTCTAAATTTTCTGCTAAGTGCATTAGCCACCATGTTAGCCTTCCCAGGATGATAGTGCAGCTGAAAGTTATAATCTTTCAGGCATTCTATCCACCTTTGCTGTCGAAGGTTCAATTCCTTCTGGGTATAAATATATTTAAGACTCTTATAATTAGAGAATAAATTGAAACTCTTCCCATAGAGATAATGTCTCCAGATCTTTAACGCAAAAACAATAGCTACTAATCTAGATCATGTGTGGGATAATTCTGTTCATGGATCTTCAACTAACATGAAGCGTAAGCTATTACCTTCCTGTTTTGCATCAATATAATGCCCAATCCATTTTGTGAAGCATTAGTATATAGGACATACTTCACTCCGTGAGTAGGTGTGACTAAGATAGGTGCTGAAGTTAACTTCTTCTTCAATTCTTGGAATGATTGTTCGCACTTATCATCCCAAACAAATTTCTCTCCCTTTTTGGTTAACTTGGTCATTGGTCCAACCAACTTCAAGAAGTCTTGGATAAACCTGCGCTGATATGCAGCCAAACCTATGAAGCTTTTGATTTTCATCACAGTATTAGGCTACCTCCAGTTGGATACCGCTTCTACTTTCTCTGGGTCAACGGATATTCCTTCAGCTAAGATCACATGACCAAGGAACTTGACTGTCTTCATCCAGAACTCATGCTTGTTAAACTTAGCATAGAGTTCATTTCTTCTTAGCATCTCTAAGACAATCTTCAGATGTTCCACATGCTCAACCTCTAATCTAGAGTATATCAGGATGTCATCAACAAATATTACAATGAACTGATCCAAATGCTATCTGAAGACTCTATTCATCAAATCCATAAATGTAGTCAGTGCATTGGTCAAACCAAATGACATCACTGTGAACTTGAAATGCCCATATCGAGTTCTGAATGATGTCTTGTGTATATCAGACTCTTGGATCCTTAATTGGATATTCCCCTTAATGATCAAACAAGTCATCTATCCGAGGCAATGGATACTTGTTCTTTATTGTCACTTGGTTTAACTTCCAGTAGTCAATACAAAGTCTCATGGATCTATCGTTTTTCTTCACAAATAGAACATGAGCTCCCCATTGTGATTCACTAGGTCTGATAAATCCCTTTTCACGAAGCTCATCTGGTTGTGTCTTCAACTCAATCAGTTCCACTGGTGTCATTCTATAAGGTGGAATAACTATGGGGTTAGTGCCAGGATGTAAATCAATCTTAAACTCTACCTGACTGTGTGATGGTAGTTCAGGTAGGTCATCTAGGAATACATCTGCATATTCTTGTACTACAGGTATTTCCTGTATTTCTCTAGATTTTTCAGCATCCTCTTCTAACAAATGCAGCATAGCTACCATAGGAATCCTTGACAATCTTTGCATATCCCCATTTATTTTAAGAACGTCTCCAAAAGGCAATAACACAGTCACTCTCAACTTTTGGCAGTTTAGCTTGGCTTGATATAAGGTCAGCCAAACCATACCCAATATAACATCATAGCCATGAAAAAGAAGTATACATATATTAGATGAAATCAACTTATCTCCAAATCTAAGGTCACATTTACAATGTTTCATAGAGTTTACTGTGTCTCCTATGGGTGTAGATACATGTAATGTCACAGGCAATGGGTTTGCCACCAATTATAATTTATTTACCAAACATTCAGAAATGAAGGATCGGGTAGCACTAGAGTCAAACAAGATTTCACACAACATTAAACAAAAGGAAAGTACCTTCCACTACCGGTGCATAATCAGCTTGGGCATCAATAGCATAGAGTCAGCCTTGGTTTTATCATCGGCCCTAATTTTGGTTTTGCCCATGATTCTGCTGTGGTTGTTGTCTTTATTGTGGATGACCATCTTGTCCATGCGCTTGCCATTGTTGAGGAGGAGCTAGAGCTTTATTAGGATAGTTCTTGGGAATGTGTCCCCTCTGGCGGCATAAAAAGTATAACCCTTGCCTCTTTGCCTGCTCCCTTTCTCATCCCTAGCATGATCAATTCGTAATTGCTGGTTCTGTGGCTTGTTATGAGTTTGCGCTTGATTCTAATTTTGAGGCGCTCGATGCCCATCGTACCTATTTTGCGTCTTCTGTGAGGCTTGTGTCGCTTATTCCAGCTTTGACCTCTTCTGTCTGTTCCTCAAGGCCTGTTCATACTTGAGATCTGGCTCGATTAATTGTGCCCTTCCCATTGTTTCCTTAAGGGTGGTTAATTTCAAAGGATGTATTATTTTTTGTATTTTTACCTTCAGTCCTTCGATAAATCTGTTCGCCTTGGACTGTTCATCTCTTACTAGTTCTGGGAAAAACCTCGACAGTTCAATAAATTTTTGTTCATACTTAGCCATAGTCATATTCCTCTGTGTTAGTCTGATGAACTCCAACTGCATCTCTTTTGTCTTTGCCATGGAGAAGAAGTGTGAATAGAAGAGAGTCTTAAACTATTCCCAAGTCATAGTAGACACATCGGTAGCAGGATCATTCATGACCATCTCCCACCAATGATAGATAGGTCCCTTAAACTAGTGCACTGCTAATGCAACTCTCTTGGTGCCAATTGACCTAAGGCATTCAAATGCTTGTTCATCGCAATGAACCACTTATCAACAGCTACATAATTAGCCAAATCCTCAAAAGTACTGGGG
>JAJIYU010007474.1:0-19186 GCA_030144865.1 Tinospora cordifolia | reverse complement strand
CTGAACTGTAAGGAACTTCTGAAACTGTTCAACAAGCGCAGCAAAATTGGGAGAAGTCATAATAAGTAGATCCAAATTGCCAAACTGAGATCAATAGTGGCACAATAATAGCCAATGAACAATGAGCACCACTCAACACGGTTCACAATTTTGCCAAAGAATGTTGACGCCACCAAGCTGGCATGACTTCTAATAATAATAATAATAATAATTTTTTTTTTTGGACGGTGCAACGACGACAAACCAGAGATAGAGATCACAGTGCAACAATCACAAGCAGGAGAAGGGGCAGCAAGCAAAGCACAACCAATAAGCCAGCAACACACTTTCAGCCACGATTTCAGCAATGGACCAGCAACCAGTAATAGGTGACGATGAAACGGTGTGCAGAAACGGCGATGGGTAGCAGAAAACAGTAGCAAAAACGGTGAGAAACGATCAGCAGCAAGTAGAAACGATCAGCAGAGGAAACAGGACGACGATCGGGCGATGAAGAACCGGTGCAGATCGAGCGGCAGTAGCAGCACAATAATAAATGAAACAACAACCAGCAAGAGGAGCCGAGCAACAACGGTGCAGAAGCAATACCGAAACAGCAGAGCACCGAAACGAACCAGCAAGCAGAGAGGGAAAACAGAAACGCAGCAGCAAGCACCGAAACAACAAGCTCGAAACAGCAAGCGTCGAAATAGAAATGCAGCAAAAACCGGGCAACAAGAAAAAAGGAAAACAGAAATGCAGCGGTGTGAGAGATGATACTAAGAGCCAGAACCAGAAATGCAATGATAACCAGAAATACAGCGGTGGCCGAACAAGAACAGAGAAAAAAAAATTGCAGAGATTGCAGAAATTGCAGACGTCGCTGAACCAAAAGGAAAACAGAGGAATCGCAGGGAAGGAAAACAGAGGAATCGCAGGGGCTAACAGATCAAACAGAAGGAGACCAAATCTGATGCTTCGTCGTGGTAAGATAGTAGCAAATGATCAGCAACCAAACAGGGTGGTGATCCCAAGCCACCGTGATACAGCCGCCGTATTGGCTCTGATACCATGATAACAAAGAATAATCTATTAATTAGGTTAAAACAAAGACAAGGTTAGGCTTATATAGCCTTTTGTACAGAAGGGTAAAAAGACTAGGATACCCATACTATACACATACTAATATATTCTAATAAGTAAAACAAGATCTAGAGGCTGAACAAGCATAGAAGAATAGGAAGAGGGACCGGTCTGGACAGACAGTGGGATCTTTCACAGAAGAAGCCTACTAGACAAGGAAGTCGTTGAGCACCTTAGGCATAGAGACAATCCCAGACTCAACGGAATCGTTCTGACAGAACTAGGAGGGAACGAATAGAATAGGCCATGAGACAGGGATTATGTTTCTCATGTAATTAGGAGGGACATTTAGCTAGAGACTGTGCATGAGACAGGGATTATGTTTCTCATAAATAATACATAATATTCATCAAATGAAATTTGTCATTAGTCCATAAATAATAACCATTTTAATCACCCAAATCATATATATATAATCCATTATTTAATTTAATTATATAAATACATATATATATATATATATATATATATATATATATATATATATATATATATAAATTACATGAATTAATTAATTTAATTTAGTTAATTAATAATTTAATTTAATTAATTTCTACACAGTTATTTAAAACATTATTCATTTATTTTCTTGATTATATTATATTTTAAAATTTTATTTTTGACATGTATGCGTTATAAAGCTTCAAGTTATTACATAATATATTAAAATAAATAATGCCGTATTTATTTTAATATATTACTTATTTTTTTAAAAAAAAAACTAGGCTTTAAAATAATTTTTTAGTCCTCAAAAATTTAAAAAAGAAAATATGTTCATGCACTTGGTTACTGCCTAGAAGACTTATACTTTCCTGAGCAAAACCTTAGTTCCAAGTAATGACAATAAATGTTGGCTTAATTCCAATAAGATGCTTCAAAGTTCCAACACAAAAGCTCCAAATATGCACATATGACTGTCGTTAATTACAAAAATTATAATTACTACCTCTCGGAAATTGCAACATTCAAGTAGTAAAATGTGCTAGAGAATTAAGATTGAGTTCTCCCATATTGTCTCCTTCCCACCTCCTCTGTCCAAGCAACCAAAAAAAAAAAAAAAAAAAAAATGCAAGATGGCTATAGTCACCGGTCCTAACTTGCAATAGCTACAGGATATCCAAGCGAGGACATTATTTATTGCATAATCTATCGTTACGGACGCCAATTATTGATGGTGTGTCACGATTCTTATATCTCGCATTGCTTTACAAGTTCCAAACCCTCGATTAGCTCTAGGTCTTTTGTGTGTGTTTCATATTTTTTTTAATAGAAATTTTATGAAGATATCAGTGATAACAAAATGACAAGTGCAAGGTGGGATAAGGCATTGTCAAAAATGTAAGACCCTAAATAGCAGCAGAAAAGAAAAAAAAAAAAAAGGAAAAATAAATAAATAAATAAACACAACTGCTCAACCTATCTAAGAGTTCCATATGGCCTAATTATCTATTTAGAAGCTAACTATCCTATACTTTCAATTTTCCATTAACATAAAAGACAAATCTAACAAGCTAAAACCATCCTCTTTTAGATTTTTCGTGAAAATCTTAAAAAACAAGATGAAATAGTGATATATTTCAATAATTAGTTAATAAATTAAGTAAAATGGAATGTCAAACTAGCAGAAGTATATGGTCAAGAAGCAACCTACCGCAAAACATATAAAAATAATTAATACTAAAAGCTACAATATTGAAATTATCGACCGACCTTTACAAAATTGTTTTGTCAGTACATTTCTAGCTATTATGCAGTAAATTGTTTATTCGTGTTAGTTTTTAGCACATATTACAATACTTATACCACACAACAATTCTCTAAACTTCTGTAATGTAGCAAATTTTTCCATATCAATTTAAACCTCCCCAAATAAATTCTGATTTTCGAGAGAATTAAAATCAAAATTTTGGAAGTTATATGTATCTTTTTTAGCCTTTTTTTAAGTAAATTGATTGCAAAAACAATAGGGGAATTAACTTAATATAACAAACCCAAAAAATAAAATAAAAATAAACCCTGAAGCTTAAAGATCAGATGGGACGAAGGTTTTCCTTAAAAAGAGCACTCAAAACAGTCAGTAAAGAGAAATATGTGCAAGAAAACTAGAAAAAGAAACAGGTTGACCAAGAGTCTACGCCTTCCTCTAATATTGAAATACTTCCAGCTCAGTGAGACAATCACTTAAATCTTGAGACCAACAACATTCCTTGAGAATTGAAAAGTTCCAGTGGGGAACTTCACTAATTTCCATTGGAACAAAAGCATTTTGCAAGGATGATGTTTCACATAACTAAAGAATTAAAGACTAAAGGAACCCTCAACAGTCAACACACCATGAGGCATGAGTCCTGCCAAAATTGAGTATATCACAATTACCAAAGTTCATCACCAACTTGGTCAGAGAATCCAATAGACAGCACGGAAGATGAATTTCCACAAACTCTTAAAAGTAGGTTTTCTAGTAATTCCAAGAACGAACTCATTAATTTGCATCTCGTAATATACCGCAGCCTTTCATAGGCAAATTTCCTAAGAAATTCAACACAGAAATATATTTAAGCTATTTTTGGCATGTTATATGTATAGTTTTTTGTAACTGAAAACTCGAAAATGCATTTTGTTTCTTAAATCCGAAAATAGTTATTTTTAAATAATTTTACCAAGTAAACAATATGGTTTAAACAATCTTTTTCTAAATCCCTGTTATGAATCACATAAGGAAAAAAAAAAGCAACTTTACTATTCATTGATTTCATTCAATATTTCTAATGCCAATGCATCCCCACTCTCTTTAAAAATACAAGTCCTTTAATGAGATCGTATGTCGGGACCCCTTCCTTACGAAGGACGAACTGACTACATAGTATCTCGATAAACCCGCCTACAAGTCGAGCTTTCCAAGACATTGTTAAGTCTCCTCTTTCAACACCACACAACACACTGTCAGAGTAATCATAGGGATGCAGAAGATATTTAAACACAAAAACACTGTAAGATTTAAAATTTTTATCAAAATAGGTCATCAAAAACATGAGTAGCAACGGGAGTGTCTAATCCATTATGTACAAAGCTTTCCTCAACCCTATACATCGCTCTATCCCTCAAAGCAATAACAACATGAAGAAAACCTACCAAAATAAATAAGAGAGTGAGGCTCTACGCGATGACCACCCCCTTGCTCTTATCTATGGCTGAAGGACCTGAAAAGTTAGAGTAGTGAACCTAATTGTTCACGGCGGCTCAATGAGTAATGTAGTCTAATTCATAACTTAAAACAAGCAATTCACAAATAAAACACATGCCATGAATGCATGACCAATAGCATTATGCGAGTGAATGCAATAGTAAATACAATTTAAATCTATAATGCAATCGTGCACCTTTATTTGAAAATAGTTAAATAGTGAAAGCATTCGTCGAGGTTCTCACTAGCCCCCAAGGCAACTAAAAATCCATTTGAGTAGGTTGCAGACAGTTGGGCATATCGTGCCGACTTGATTAGGACTTATTGTCATTGCCATTAATCGCAACGACCTAAGCAAGACTTATTGTCGTTGCCATCTTGTGACAACCCGATTAAGACTTATTGTTATTGCCATATCATAGGCCCACAGAACCACCTTAGCGAGCACTCTGTGCTAGGTGGTCACCATCGGGGCCGTATGAGAGACCGACACAACTCACCCTAACCCTATACCATCGGATCTTGAGACTCGGTGCACTTTTCATTTAACACTCATTTAAATTATGCAGATTCATCACAATATGTAATATTATTTTCATAAATGCACAGAATAATAAGCTTTAAGAAATAAGTTAGAAAACACTACTCATAATGATGCTCAACTCCCAATGCTCCTCTCGCAACCGGTCACGTCCCACTAACACTTGATCCTGCGAAATCGACGTAGCTTCTTACTATTAACATGAAACTTGGCTCAACTCTAACTCTATGTCATTAGTCAATCAATGGATTGACCCCATCAAGGGTGGTCTATCTATGCTAATTCAATTCACCTTAAGTCACTAAGTCAACTTGGTCGACTTCGGTCATTCTTAGTCAACCCTAGTCAAACCTATCACTTGCTGACCTAGCTAGTCAACAGAGTCCCAAATGGTCAACTCTGGTCCTCATTGAGTCAATTGAGTCAAAATGGGTCAAAATTCCCAATTCCCATCACTTAAGCACATCTTTAGCTTGTGGTCCTATCTGCGCAACCATTTTCCATATTTTTCTGTGGGTAATCTGTATATCGAATTTGCGCCAAATTTTTCAAATTTGTTCTAGACTCCTCAAATCTTCCCCCGAATTTTAAATCAAAATTTGAGGACTCCATTTGATAGTGATTTTAACTGAGATATCAAGGTCTATGTGTTCTTAGATTTTATGTGACAGGCTGTGACTTTTTGCCTAATTTGACCTACTTATCCATATCAGAATGCCCTGAAATTTGGTAAGCATATTCTAGACATAATTACGAATCTTTCTAGCAAATTTCAGCTCAAACTAGTAAGGTTTGGTCATTTAATTTACTCTCATAATTTTCAGCCAAATTATAGGAATCTCTGGGTTCACATTTCTATCATTCTTTAATGAGCTTATTTATCTCACCAAACCTTTAATTTAAGGGTCATTTCTTGCACATTTTGCAAGTATGTAGGTTATTCTACAATTGCTTATCAAGGACCTTTCCAAATAGTAAGCCCAAAATCATGTTCAAACGTCTCATCAAAAATGTTACATGTATTCTAAAACTTAGAAATTTCATCAAACATGTCACATGTATTCTAAAACTCAGAAATTTCATCAAACATGTCACATGTATTCTACAACTCAAAAATTTTTCTAAGTGTTAAACATCTAGCTAACATGGCATATTTGCAAGTGTAGTAAATCATACTACCTCTCTGTAGCCTCTACAATGAGGCTTTAAACGCCTTTAGTTTCAATCACAATTGATGTCTTTAGGTGCTCCAAATACAGCCTCAATTCTGGTCCAACGTCTGATTTCTGTTGGCACTGTCACAACATTGAATCACATAGTCAATGCCAGTAACTTATAAAACATATTTAAAGCTCTAGTATCTGGTTTCCACTACTTGGACATTAAAACACACGTAATAAGGGGTAAAATAAAGGGTCTTATCTTAGGGACGAACCTAGAATGATTCAGGTGTGAGCCCTTCAAAGTTACTCCAACATTGTCTCTGTCACACTGTTGAAACAGTTAGCAGATACCCAACTTAAACAACTTGAAAAACGTGCGTAAAGCTTTATTTTTCATTTTCTAACAATTGGAGGTTAGAGTACACATGGAAAGAAAGAAGATGGACAATCTTACCTCCAAAATGGACTCGAATTGGCCTAGGAATCGAAGCTCCAAAGGTGGCTTTAACACAGATTTTTCTGTTTCCTAGGTTTGGACACGATGAACAACACCTCTTCTCAGGGGTTTCAGCTTCAAATGGTTTCGAGATTCAACGAGCTGTTTGTGGGACTTCGTAGATGGTAGTAAGAGCTTTAAAACAAGCTAAGATTCAAGGGAAATGGATGAGAAACGAGGAAATCTAGAACAACAGGAAATCTAGAACTTTAGTTCAAGAGGTGGTTTTGTTGCATGAAAGGGTGCTTGCATAGCCAAATAGGATGACACATGGCCTCCAAGCTCCAATGGTGGATGCCCAGTTGGCATCATCCATTGGCTACCTCAAAACTATGGATCAAAAACAAGGGATTCCCATAGTTTTCTTGCTGAAAAATGCCTAGAAAATCACCAAAAATTCATTTAAATTCGTCAAAATTTCGCACAAAACGACAACCAAGAGGGGGAAACCAGTGTGCTGGGTGCGTGGACCGGCCAGCGCAATCGGGCTGGCCCACGTGCCAGGCTCGAGCGCTAAGCACCCGGGACGCGTGCTCGGCCTATATGGGCTGGGTGTTCGGCCCATGTGGGGCCTGGGCTGGCTTAGGCCCAGCTCCTGGGTCTACCCAAGCCCGTCCTCAAATTTTTTTTTTTTTTTGTATTTTCTTTCCCCTTTGTATATATCATTATATATACCCAAATTTTGCATTTTTTTCAAAAATTATTAATTTATCATTTTTCAACAAAACTTCTTATCATACATCATTTTCGCTACTTATACAATTATTTTCCCCCAATAATCAAATAATTCTCCAATAATTACATTTTCTTCCCAAAAATTTCATAAACTTTTCTAAAAATTTCATAATTATTCTAAAAATTTAATAATCAATCCTAAAAATTATTTCTCTCAAGAAAACACATTTTTCTTATAGCTTCATGCATTTTTCCCTCAAAATTAAATTTTTTCCATTATTCTAATTTTTTTCAATAAATAAATTCAAAATTAGAAAAATTTGAGAAAATTTCATATATTTTCTTTAAAATTCAAGAAAATACATAGAATGTACATGTGTCGGATCTGTCTATCCGATGTTTAAAATATAGGTCATCATAGTCTCCCCTCCTTAAAATAAATTTCTTCCTCAAAATTTCTAATACACTAAGGGTCAAGTAGCAACTCCCATAATCTCGGAAAAATGACTCGTCATATAATCTTCTTGCTCCTAGGTGTCATGCTCTGCATAATTGAACTGCCAACGTACTCGTACTATCAGTATCTCCTTATTGCGCAGTTTCCTTATGGCTCGATCAATAATAGCTACCGGAGCCT
Organism: Tinospora cordifolia; assembly: GCA_030144865.1. NCBI lineage: Eukaryota > Viridiplantae > Streptophyta > Magnoliopsida > Ranunculales > Menispermaceae > Tinospora > Tinospora cordifolia. Next base: position 11,368 of record JAJIYU010007474.1, on the reverse strand, counting down.
CATCATACATACAATTCTCACACAACTCAACATGTCTCCAATTAATTACGTGTGAGGGATCAAGGTGGTACTTCTTCAACATCGACACATAAAACACGTTACGTACCCCTGCTAACTGAGGCAGTAATGCCAATCGGTATGCTACAAAACTCACACGCTCAAGGATCTCGAAAGGTCCAATATATCTCAGTGCAAGTTTCCCTGAAAAATTAAACTGAGTATGTCCCTTTCTAGGTAAAACCCGAAGGAGTACATGAGCACCTACTACAAACTCTAGGACCACCCCTTTCTAGGGAAAACCCGAAGGAGTACATGAGCACCTACTACAAACTCTAGGACCTTCCTTCAGTTATCTGCATAACTCTTCTATCTGTCCTAAGTTGTTTTCATGTTTTAACGGATCTGCTAGATCTTCTCATTCTGTTCTTGCACAAAACTAGGGCCCAAGATTGTTTTATCACCAACCTTGGCCCAACAAGCTGGCGATCGGTAAGGTCGACCATATAATGCCTCAAAAGGTGTTATGTCAATGCTCGCTTGGTAGCTGTTATTATATGCAAACTCACATAGGGGCAAGTGATCCTTCCAGCTATCACCAAAATAAATAATGCATGCTCTCAACATATCCTTAAGTACCTGAATTACTCTCTCTAATTGATCATGAGTCTATGGATGGAACGTTGTGCTCAAGCTCACACTAGTCCCTAACTGATTCTGCAAGCTCTGCCAAAAATGAGACATAAACAGAGCATCTCTATTAGACACAATGGACACTGGGACCCATGTAATCTCACAACCTCGCGGATATACAGTCGACTCAGCCTCTCCACCGAATCTCTACTATGCATCGAGAGGAAATGAGTAGACTTAGTAAGTTTATCCACAATGACCCAAAGAACATCGTGTCTCCGCTGAGTTCGGAGCAATCCCATCACAAAGTCTATGGTAATGTGCTCCCATTTCCACTCGGGAATAGCCAAGTGTTGTAATAAACCATCGGGTCTCTGGTGCTCAGCCTTAACTTGTTGGCACGTATCACATCTCTGCACAAAGGTTGCAATATCTTGCTTCATCCTCGACCATCAATAAGTACGTCGAGCACTCTAATACATCTTATTGGCTCCTGGGTGGACGGTGTACTTCGAGCGGTGCAGCTATGCTAGTACTCCCTATCTCAGGTGAGGGTTATCTGGTACCCACAATCATCCTCTAAACCTCAGTGCACCATTAGTATCTATCGACCACTCAACATGAGAAGTGTCATCAGCCAACTCTTGGTACATCATCAAATCAACATCATGAGGTTGTACCTCTATAATCTCAGGAAGCAAAACCAGCAGGGCTCTCATCTGTGCATTGGCTTTGGTTTCGGTCGAAGTCTCATGGATACTCATCAACGTCACATAATCAATCATCCTCCACTCCTGAGACATATATCTAGCCACACAAGAAATTTTAACTTGCACTCTACTAAGCACATCAACTACTACATTGGCTTTCCCTGGTTGGTACTCAATAGTGAAGTCATAATCCTTAAGTAGCTCCATCCGCCTCTTCTGCCTCATATTAAGGTCCTTCTATGAAAATAGGTACTTGAGGCTCTTATAATCAGTATAAAGCGTAAAGCGCTCACCATACAGATAGTGTCACCAAATCTTGAGCACGAACACTATTGCTGCCAGTTCTAGATCATGCACAGGGTAATTCCTTTCATGAACTTTCAGCTATCGTGAGGCAAAAGCGACAAGCCTCTCACCCTACATCAGCACACACCGAAGGCCTGTACCACATGCATCTATATAAATCGTTAACTCATGGCCTGGTTTGGGTAGTACAAGAACTGGGGCAGATGTCAAATGACACTTCAACTCAGAAAAGCTTCCTTACACTTATCTGTCCACACAAATGGCATGTCCTCTTGGGTAAGTTCATCATTGGATAGTGATCCTCAAGAAGTTTGGCACAAATCTGCGATAATAGCTTGCCAAACCTAAGAAGTTGTGGATCTCTGTCATTGTGGAAGGTCTCACCGAACCAATAATAGCCTCAACTTTAGTTGGATTAACAGAAATGTCTTCGGCTCCTACTACATGGCCTAAAAATTGGACTTTTGTCAACTAAAGCTTGCACTTGCTAAACTTAGCATACAACCGATGATCTCGGAGAGTCTGTAGTGCAATTCTCAAATGCTCAACGTGTTCCTCTCTAGTCTTCGAGTAAATAAGGATGTCGTCGATAAAGATGATGACAAATGAATCGAGATATGGATGAAATACTCTCTGCATCAAGTTCATGAACATCACTAGGGCATTTATCATGCCAAACGACATGACTAAGAACTTGAAATGCCCATAGCAAGTTCGAAAGGCTGTCTTCGGTACATCCCCTTCCCTGACTCTCAGCTGATGGTAACCATATCTCATATCGATCTTCAAAAACACAGTGGCACCTCAGAACTAGTTAAATAAGTCATCAATACACGGAAGATGGTACTTGTTCTTTATTGTCACCTTGTTCAACTATCTATAATCGATGCATAAACAGAGGCTCCCATCCTTCTTTTTCACAAACAATACTGGAGTGCCCTAAGGTGACACACTAGGGGTAATAAAACCCTTATTCATCAACTCCTCAAGTTCAACCTTCAATTCCTACAGTTCCTTAGGTGCCATTCAATAATGTAATACCTGAAATTTTAGTGACGTAATAACCGAAATTTGAGTTTAAAACACATATACATATATATTTGTCATTGGTATGGAATTAATTAGTTAGCATAGAAGTATAATGGAATATACATTGATTAATATTAGACATATAAAATTGTTGGGTAAATATATGTTTCTCTATTTGAATAAGAAAATAGTATTTTTTGTATGGTATTAATATAGAAAAGTATGTGTATAAAGTATTAATTAGATGCACTCATGAAAATAATATTTCATTTAGTATGATGGTAATATACATATAAAAGTATATGTGTAAAGGAAATACAGTCATGAATGAAATATCTCATTTGGTGAGATGTTAAAGTGGGCATATGTAGGAAGTGATAATCTCACATTGGAAAGATAGAGACACTATTTGGAAGAGGGCCCTATATAAACCCCCCCTACTTCACCCATTTCATTCATCCCAAAGACAAGAGTTGAAAATTTATCTTTCTCTCTCTCTTTGTCTCCTTCTTAACAATCTTAGTTCTAGTTCTTCTTTGCTTGAGCTATTCTAAATAGTTCGCGAAGTAGTAGCAACGAAATGCTACAAAGAATTTAGGAAGCGATCTTGAGGTGAGTTTCTTTCCTTTCTTTTAATTTATTATTTTGACTTAGATAATGTTTGCTTGTTTGGTTAGCTTGATTTTTTTGTTTGTTTTTATTCTTGTTCTTTATATTTATGTCATTCAATTATCATGTTGCATGACCAAGAGAGTATGTTTTGTAGTTGCATCTTGTATGATCTTCTACATTGGAAATCGAAATTTATTTTTCCTGTTTGAGAGAGTATGCTTTGTAGTTGCGTCTGGTAAGATCTTCTACATTAGAAATCGAAAATTTGTACTTCTGTTGATTTATCATGTTATACTTGTGGTATGTTTAATTAATGTTGAAATATTTATTTACTATGCCCTTGCACACAAAAAATAGATTAAATAAGATTTCAACCACGTACCAGTATGGGAGACTTTCTGTGTTTCATATAGAATTGGAACTCATTGTCAATACTGACACCAGAATGGAACAGGTTTCAAGAATGATCCCACTAAAAATGGGTTTGAGTTTCAAAATTGATCTCTCTCCCTAGATCTGGAGCACAGAGGTTATTCCTGTTCGGTCTAAATTATGACTGAAATAACATATTGGTTGGATCGAATTAATTTTTGAAAATGTTTGATATGCTTGCATTGTCTACTTGAGATAATGGATTAAATAGATGGAATGATTTACTGAGCTTTTTAGCTCACCCCCCTATTTTTCACATCATAGGAAATTAATCAACTTGCGAGGAGATTTATCTATTGAAAGTTTTTATTTATTTCAATATAGGGCACATCGGCCCAAGCGAAATCATATATTTCAGTTTTGAATTTATTTTTCGTTGTAATGGATTATTGTACTCAGAATTTTCGAATGAATAAATGAAGAATCTTATTTACTATGATGTCATTTTATACATAGACTAATGTACACAGGAATCTTAATGCATTTGGGTCTAAGAAGAAGAAAATGTAGCACGAGCCCGTCTCTCGGATATCCCAAGATTTTTTATCAAAAAGAATTGAACTGTCAGATGACGTGATAGATGAGACTTGGGAGGCAAGTTGTTACAAAGGTGGTATCAGAGCCTAAGCTCTAGATGCCTTAGGCAAAAATTAGAAAGAATTGACTAGTCAGGTTAAACTATTTATTTATTTAATCTAGAAGCCCTACCTCCTATTTTGAAAAACTGAAATGATTTTGAAAAAAAATTGTTTTTGAAAAGGGATATATGTTTTCAACGATTTTGTTTAGATACAAAGATTACAAGTTGAGCTGATAGTGTGTAAGCCTTGTCCTGGGTAAAGCTAAACATTGAAAGGGAGATGGGTTATCCCGTTCTAGAAAGCACGGTTGCTAAGTAGACTTCGGTCTCGTCGTCCGATCTGGAGGTTGTCCCACTAGTTCATACAAGCAGTCGAAGTTGAAAAACACACTTATTTTCTTCCGAACTAAAACAAGGAGGTGGTAATTAAGGGCTAGAAATTTACTATGGTCTAAATGAGATGCCAACAAGGATTTGAGAACCTAGGTTTAGGGAAAAGACCTTAATTAGAGACTTGGGGGTTGTCAAGAGTGACACTGTAAATCATGAATAAACTTTTAGGGCATGAGTTAGAGACTGAAAATATGTGAAAAATGAACACTTATTTGGTCCGGACATGAGATCGGGAGGATACTGTATCCTTGGTTTCTATGTGGTATGGGACGCATAAGATTTAGGGATGTAGAGAAATCTTGAACTCAGAGAATGACGGGCCATGTTTGTTGAATGATCAATGGCTTTAGATGAACTTGTTTCCCTATGCTTAGCTGGTATGAGACAGTCAAGTATTGTGAGGCTTGGGAAGCCTTAGAAATCAAAACATTTGCGAAATTTATTGGGTGTAGTAAAATCTTTGGGTGGAAGTTTATGTCAAAGGGCAAGGGTGGTATGGGACACACGATCCTGGAGGCATGGGCGGAAGTCTAAAATTTACTATGCTAGCATGAATCCTTGAATGATTGAATGCATGATGATCTTACTGTTTGTATGAGACCAACTCTTATATCCAAAAACAAAAGTGAACTTAGAAGAATAAATTACTTGACAACTCAACAAATCAAAAACCTAGAGACATGAATCTAGAGTCATGATAGAACAAACTAAACAAAAAGGTAGACATGAATACGAATTCGACATTAATGTGTAGATAACGGCCGGACCAAGGAGATACACAAAAAGAGGTAACACATCTGACGACATTGGCTCTCAGGAAGTGCAATATGACATGACGGAGGCTAGAATGGAACACATGATGAATAAAGTCACAATGAGAGTGATGGAACAAATAGAATGGACGCTAGCCCGAATGATACCGCAAGCAGGACCACAGATGGAAGAATAGGTTCCAATCCAATCGCAAATGCCAACACTTGAGATTCCGGATCGTCAGGTAGAACCAGAAGACATGGAAGATAGCGAACAAAGAAAGTTGCTGTTAGAATTGAAGAAGTTGGGACCATCACAGTTTTATGGTACTACGGATAGTTTGACAGCTGACCATTGGTACCAAGAATTAGAAGAACACTTGGACGTGTTGAGAGTTACAGGTCCTAGCAGGGTAGCACTGGCTACCCATCAATTCAAGGGACCAGCTAGAAGTTGGTGGCGACTGGTGAAGGAAGACCCAACTGTCAATGTTAGCAGAATAAATTGGGAAGAATTTAGGGAGATATTATATAAGAAATTCTTCCCTGAAGCAACACTGGAAAAGATGCAAGAAGATTTTATTCAACTAAAGCAGAGAGAGATGACAGTAGCTGAATATGAGGCCAAATTTATCGAATTAGCAAAATTCTCACCTAAATTAATCAGTGATGAGAATAAAAAAGCCCAGCGTTTCACCTAGGGTCTCAAAATTGAGATCCAAAATTTGATAAAAATAGCATCCCTGAAGACATATAGAGAAATAGTAGACAAGGCATTAACCCTTGAACAAGAGCTGAATTTTGAACAAAGGCTTGAAACAAAAATAAGAGACCAGGAGGTGACAGAGATCACCTAGGAGATCCAAAGAGAAGGAATACCAAACAGAATAATGGGAACAATATGCCTCAAGGGCAAAATCGACGTAAAATAGAAGAATAGTTAGAGCTGGCAAGAAGACAAGGGCAGTGCTTCAACTGTAATCAGCAAGGGCACCTATCGAAGTTTTGTCCTAGCAAAACCCAGATGCAACAACAACAACAACCACAACAACAACAACCTCCAAATAATTAAGGGGGAGAACAGAATGTACGTGCTCAACAGCAACTGCGTCGACAAAATAACAATCAGGGGCAAAACCAAAACCTGGGTCGAGCACAAAATCAGAACCAAGGCCTGGGGCAAAGCCAGGCAAGAATATTTGCTATCACTGAAGCCCCAGAAGACCAAATCCCTGCTGTCGAAGGTACATTCTTGTTATTTAACACTACTGTGAAACTGCTATTTGATTCGGGTGCTTCAAAGTCATTTGTTTCTGAAGAACTAGTTAATAGATTATGACTAGTAACAAAGACCTTGCCTATAACGTTGAATGTATCAACACCTATAGGAACTTCTGTTACATCAAAGTAAATGTGTACTTGTGACTTTAGGTTTGGGGATAAGCTGATTTTAGCCAATCTTCGTGTACTACCATTCCACGGGTATGATGTGATATTGGGTATGGATTGGTTGGCCTAGTACCAAGCACAAATAGATTGTTCCAAGAGAAGGGTAACGATAACATTGCCCTTAGGAGAAACCTTCAAGATAGATGGGGATATTCATAAATTGCCTAGGAGCCCAATGATAGCCATGTTGAACTGCTTAAAGCAAAATGAAGACCTCGAAAACCTCTTAAAGGAAGACTCTGAAGAACCAAAAGAAATAAGAAATTTAGAAGTAGTACGAGACTATGAAGATGTGTTTCCTGATGACTTGTTTGGACTACCACCAACTACAAGCATCTAGTTCAAGATCGAACTCCGACCTGGAACCAAACCCATAGCTATACCTCCTTACGTATAGCACTAGTAGAACTAATCAAGTCGAAAACCCAATTAGATGAGCTCCAAGAAAAAGGATTCATAAGACCAAGTGAATCACCTTGGGGTGCCTTAGTGTTGTTTGTGAAAAAGAAAGACAAATCAATGAGACTTTGTGTCAACTATCGAAAATTGAATCAAGTAGCTGTAAAGAACAAATACCCTTTACCAAGGATAGACGACCTATTTAATCAATTAAGAGGAGCCACTCATTTCTCAAAAATTGACCTTAGGTCAGACTATCATCAGTTGAGGATCCGTGAAACGAACATTCACAAGACTGCCTTCAGAACTAGATATGGTCACTTTGAGTTTACAGTAATGCCTTGTGGTCTAACCAATGCCCCGACAGCATTCATGGACTTAATGAACTGAGTATTTAGGCAATACCTTGACCAGTTTGTCGTGGTATTTGCTGACGAAATCCTAATACACTTGAGGATTGTGTTGGAAATACTCAAAAAACACACCGACTGTATGCCAAATACAGCAAGTGTGAATTCTGGATAAAGACAGTCAAATTTGTTTGTCACGTAGTATCAGCAGAAGACATTTTTGTGGATCCTAAGAAGGTGGAAGCTGTCATGAATTGGAAGCAACCAAAGATAGTTACGGAAATCAAGAGTTTCTTAGGCTTGGCTGGATTACTACAGAAAGTTCATACAAGATTTTTCTAAACTAGCAGAACCTATGACCAAGCTAACAAGGAAAGGAATTAGGTTTAATTGGGATGAGAAGTGCGAAAAAACATTACAAGAACTGAAGAAGATATTAACTACGGCCCCCCATCCTAGTTACTCCAACCCATGGGGTTACCTTTACCCTTTATACTAATGCATCATAAATGGATTAGGAGCAGTATTGATGCAAGGAAGACAAGTAGTCGCTTATGCCTCGCGACAACTGAAGGTCTATGAGAAGAACTATCCCATTCATGACCTGGAGTTAGCAGCCATTGTATTCGCCTTGCAGATTTGGAGACATTACTTTTATGGTGAGAAATTTGATCTGTTTTTAGATCACAAGAGCTTAAAGTACATCTACACCCAAAAGGAGTTGAACCTCAAGCAACAGAGATTGATGGAGTTCTTGAAAGACTATGATTTTCAACTTCACTACCATCTAGGGAAGGCCAACGTAGTGGCTGATGCCTTGAGTAGAAAGTTCAACAAACAAGAGGAAGAGAAAGGCCAGATGTACCAGTTGATCGAGGACTTCAGGCTGGGTGTTACTCTAAATAAAACACAAGCCTTCCTCTACACTATGTCTTATCAACCAAATCTTCTACATCAAATCAGGGATGAACAAAGACAAGACAAAGGGCTTGCCAGTCTGATTGAGGAAGTTACATAGAGTACGCATTCTGACTTTAGGTTAAATGCTGAGAATGTCTTAAGGTTCAAAAAAAGGATTTGTGTACCTCAGAATGGGCAAAGTAAACAAACAATATTAGACGAAGCTCATCAGACCAAGTATATGATGCATCCTAGTGGAGATAAATTGTACCAAAACCTTAAAAAGACATACTGGTAGAGGGGTATGAAAAGGGACGTAGCCCAATATGTCGCTAGATGTTTGACATGTCAGCAAGTGAAGGCAGAACACAAGAAACCTTCAAGGATGTTACAACCACTTTCGATACCAGAATGGAAGTGGGACAGCATCGTGATGGACTTTGTTAGTGGCCTGCCAAGGAATTAGAAGGGGGAAGATACTTTATGAGTAATTGTGGATCGTTTAACAAAGGTAGCTCACTTCCTACCCATTCGATCTACAGATACTGTTAGGAAACTTGGAAAATTATATGTCAAGGAAATTGTAAGACTCCATGGTGTTCCCACAACCATCGTATCGAATAGAGATTCTAGATTCACTTCTCAGTTCTAGCAGAGTTTACAAAAAGAGCTAGGAAGCAGACTCACCATGGGTACTGCATTCCATCCTCAAACCGATGGGCAATCTGAAAGGGTTATCCAAATATTAGAAGATATGTTGAGATCTTGTGTTTTTTATTTTAAAAAGAACTGGAGCAAGTACCTACACCTAGCAGAGTTTGCTTATAACAATAGTTATCAAGAAAGTATCAAAATGGTTCCATATGAGGTTTTTTATGGGAAGCCTTGCAGATCACCAACTTGTTGGGCTGAACTCGAAGATCATGTTCTTATTGGTCCAGATTTGGTGGAAAAAATGAGCAACCAAGTCAAACTGATACGAAAGAGATTGGCTACAACTCAAAATCGTCAAAAGAGTTATGCTGATAACAGAAGGAGACCCCTAGAGTTCCAAGTAGGAGATCAAGTCTTTCTAAGAATCAGTCCTCAAAAGGGAATTAAGAGGTTCGGATTCAAGGGGAAGTTATCACCAAGATTCATTGGACCCTTTCAAATACTTAAGAGAATTGGGTAATGCACTTATAAGTTGGAGCTACCAAATCGAATGTCCTCAGTGCATAGTGTATTCCATGTATCGATGCGGCGGAAGTACAAACCAGACCCATCACATATCATACACTGGGAGGAAGTTGCACTACAAGACAATGCAACTTACGAGGAACCAACAATTAGTATATTAGACCGTAAAGTACAGCGTCTTAGAACCAAGGAAATTCCACTTGTTAAAGTTTTGTGGAAACATCATGATTTGGAAGAAGCAACCTGGGAGTTGGATAGTGATATGAAGAACAAATATACAGGTCTCTTCACCTAAAATACCTAACCAAACAGCATTGACGTGGATAGGTACAAATTTCAAGGACGAAATTTATTGTAAGGAAGGTAGGTTGTAATACCTAAAATTTTAGTGATGTAATAACCAAAATTTGAGTTTAAAACACATATACGTATATATTTGTCATTGGTATGCAATTAATTAGTTAGCATAGAAGTATAATGGAATATACATTAATTAATATTAAACATATAGAATTGTTGGGTAAATATATGCTTCTCTATTTGAGCAAGAAAATAGTATTTTTAGTATGGTATTAATATAGAAAAGTATGTGTATAAAGTATTAATTAGATGCACTCATGAAAATAATATTTCGTTTAGTATGATGGTAATATATATAGAGAAGTATATGTGTAAAGGAAATACATTCATGAATGAAATATCTCATTTGGTGAGATGTTAAAGTGGGCATATATAGGAAGTGATAATCCCACATTGGAAAGATAGAGATACTATTTGGAAGAGGGCCCCATATAAACCCCCCTACTCCACCCATTTCATTCATCCCAAAGACAAGAGTTGAAAATTTCTCTTGCTCTCTCTCTTTGCCTCATTCTTAGCAACCTTAGTTCTAGTTCTTCTTTGCTTGAGCTATTCTAAATAGTTCTCGAAATAGTAGCAACGAAGTGCTACAAAGAATTTAGGAAGTGATCTTGAGGTGAGTTTCTTTCCTTTCTTTTAATTTATTATTTTGACTTAGATAATACTTGCTTGTTTGGTCAGCTTGATTTTTTTTTGTTTGTTTTTATTCTTGTTCTTTGCATTTATGTCATTCAATTATCATGTTGCATGACTAAGAGAGTATGCTTTGTAGTTGCGTCTTGTACGATCTTCTACATTGGAAATCGAAAGTTGTTTTTCTTGTTTGAGAAAGTATGCTTTGTAGTTGCGTCTTGTAAGATCTTCTACATCAGAAATTAAAAATCTATGCTTCTGTTGATTTATCATGTTATACTGTTGGTATGTTTAATTACTGTTGAAATATTTATTTACTATGCCCTTGCACACAAAAAACAGATTAAATAAGATTTCAACCACGTACCAGTATGGGGGACTTTCTGTGTTTCATGTAGAATTGGAACTGGCTGTCAATACTGACACCAGAATGGAATGGGTTTCAATAATGATCCCACTAGAAATGGGTTTGAGTTTCAAAATTGATCTCTCTCCCTAGATCTAGAGCACAGAGGTTATTCCCGTTCGGTCTAAATTACGACAGAAATAACATATTGGTTGGATCGAATTAATCTCTGAAAGTGTTTGATATGCTTGCATTGTCTAGTTGAAATAATGGATTAAATAGATGGAATGATTCACTGGGTTTTTTAG
>JAJIYU010007473.1:0-19123 GCA_030144865.1 Tinospora cordifolia | reverse complement strand
CCCTTAACAGAAGGGCCACAACATGCAATCTTGTATTGGAAGTAAGGTGCGTACATTTGGTTAGGGGTTTGTTTGATTACTTGGGTATCTTTGGGATCTAAATTTTGTTTTCTTTTTTAAAAAATAAATTTTTGGATAATTTTTTTTTCAATATTAATTGGTTAAACATTAGGTTTTTTGTGTTAATTAATTATTAGTTAGTTATTTTTTTAATTATAGTAAGAAAACAATTATTTTCACACTCACATAGATTAGAAAATTATGATAAGAAAATGATTGTCCTGAAAAAATCTTTTAAGTTTTAAATTTAAATTTAAATTTTTTTTCTTTTTGCATAATAAACAAAACATAATAGAGTTTTTCTTCAAAACAAATTGTATTTTTTTGGCTTTGGCTAGCCTAAGAGACCTTTAATAGTTTCAAGATTGAAAATCCATTGGGCATCAAAAGAATAGTCGTGGTGCATGCGTCGCACACATATCAAAAAGGAAAATGATAAAAGAAAAGGAAAAGGCCGCAAAGAGATGAATATATATATATATATATAAACCACGAAAGGCAAATTCAAGCTGCTTCGCCGGACCAATTCTGGCCAATGATAGGCCTTTTTGAGAGGAAAAAGAGAGACAAAAAAAGCATATAAATGTTTAGTTTATAAATATTTATCCAAATTCCCAAGAAATAAGAAAAAAAAATCCACTAATGTAAGTAGGATTTCTTCCTACCTCAAACATGTACACAACTTCGCCTACATCCTATCTACAAAGGTTAGAAACTATAATATCAAGGAAACGAAAATAGTAATAATAATTATTAGGTTCGTCAGTCATGTGTGGGTAATAATAAATAGGTTAATCATTAACGTAAAGTAAAGTAAAATAAGATAAATAAGGCCTAAGATTGATAATCCATAATTCAGCCAAGCTTACATTTGTAGAGCAATATTTGGGTAAAAAGTTTTACTAATACCAAACCATATAACTATTGCAACAAGATTGATACAATAATCTAACACTCTAATGTCACATTTTACAACTAGTGTTAGAAGCATATTTGTATGATCGCCTCACCTTGAGTCAACACCATAGACTTCTTTGAGTCTTGACCAATCACCAATGACATTTTGGATCGTACCACATTGATCTCACGATTTTTTAAGTGTACTCACACTAGTTGCCTTTACAAAAATAATTTATACTAAAATTCAAGCACAAAGAAGAGATAACTATAACTCTTCTTATTTCACTACCATGCTTGAACCTTTGGAATTTTAGTGAACTTAATAGGCAACCACGCCAAAGACTTTTCATAAGAGAAAGATTTGTTGTAATATATACTGTTGTAACAGTTATGAAACAATAGATCATAAAAATGACAAGATTCAATGTGGATCTTGTGGAAGCTTCAAGATCTTTGCAAAACGGCTAGTTACATTGCTAATAAGGGAATATCATGTTGTTCATTGATTTAATTAAGTTATTCAAATTCCAAAAGCTTATAAAAATAGTTTGTGTGCATACTGATCACTTTTCTTTCAAAATTAGAGTCTAAGAGAAGAAAATATTATTCAAATCATGTATTAAAAGGAAATAGTGTTATCTAAAAAATTACTTTTCTTTCTTCCAAAACTTTCTCATTCACTCAAATGCAAAATCTCAATACAAAATTAAAAAAAAAAAAAAAAATCTAACAAAGGTAAGATGATTGAATTAGAAAAATTCTCTTGCTAGATTTGGTAATACATGTCATATACGCAAAGAATATAACTTTAAAACTTTATTTATGAAAGATGCAGCTTACATACCAAGAAAGATGTCATGTCACTATATCATGGGTCCGAACAATGTTTAATAATCATCATTTAACCATATGAGTTGTATAACTAGTTAGAAAATAAGAGGGTTATGTAATTGTTTATCACCTTTTTTTTTCGAAAAGGCTGTCTATCGAAGTGTCATATTACTCGACGGATTTGTATATTCCCCACTTTGTTTTTTACATACAAATTTCTTTGGGTCATGTTTGTTACATGGGATAGAAATAAGATAAGACAAAAAATTGTCCTAATCCGATGTTTGAACTAAATAGAATTGGACAAAAAATTGTTTGGGTCCACTTATTTATCTTATGTTGGTGGGATAACTCAAACCTACCATTTTTGGTAGGATTAAGTTATCCTATCCCAAAAAAAAATATTTTACTTATTTTTTTAAAAAAATATTTTTTAAAATTTTTATATCTCATCTCATCTTATCTTATCATATTTCATCAAAATAATCATATCCTATCTTGTACACCATACGGGCTCTTGGGGTATGATATATATAGAATCCCACATTTGCTTTTTCTCCTTCTTCTTCTTTCTCTCTCTCCCCACTTTGTCTTTTACATACAAATTCCTTTGGTGTATGATATGTATAGTCATATAGAATCCCGCATCTGCTTTTTCTCCTTCTTCTTCTTCTTCTCTCTCTGTCTCTCTTCTTCTTCTTCTTCTTCTTTTTCTTCTTCTCTCTCTCTCTCTCTCTCTCTTTAAAGACAGGGGATGGATGTTAATCTTCTTCTTCTTCTTCTTCTTCTTCTTCTTCTTCTCTCTCTCTCTCTCTCTTTAAAGACGGGATGGATGTTAAAGACAGAGAGACAGAGAGAAGAAGAAGGAGAAAAAGCAGATGCGGGATTCTAATTTCCTCTAGAGTAGCTTTGAAAGCTGTTAAGTGTCGAATTGCTATTGCTTGATAACTAGACAAGTGTTACGTCTCACGTCACTTGTATAGAAAGGTTTGGTTCCATCTCACTAAATATTAGGACTGGCGGAAGACACATGTTTCTGATTAGGTGATGTCATACTCGCGAAACAGTTGCTTTTTTTTTTTTTTTTTTCTTTCTTAAAAACAGTTACATTTTTAATTGTGATACTTTAATCTTCGTCTATATATATATGTATATATATATATATATATTAAAAGTACTTATAATATTATATTGCCAAAAGCAATGACAATGATTGATCAAGATGAACTTATTTTTTTTACCAAAATTAATTAGCTTAATTTGGTAAGACTTAGAATAAAGTTTCCATAATTCTCAACAATTTTTTTTTTCTTTCTACTTTTGAAAAACAAAAACTTGATTATATTAACAAAATCAAACAAGCAAAATAAAATCAAGATTAATAAAGGAAATTCTTTGTTTTGATGTTAAAATTATTCATCTTTGGCAATAGTGCTAACAACTTGACTTATCTTATTTTTACAAGTATACAGGTCATGAAAAGTAGAATACATGAATTGGATATTGGAAGAGGACGATTCAAATACCAAATAAATAATTCCTTCTATTATCTAGATAAATTAAATTAAGGAGAGAGATGATTACAAATTAAAATAAAATTAGTGAGTGAAAATTTAAAGGTGACCCCAAAAGTTGTAGACAAAAGGATTCTAAGACTCATATTTTATCTACTAGATCTCTTTAATGGATTGAGTGAACGAAGTCATATTATATGCAATGATTAAATTTATGAAGGCACGTGATGATCTCTTTCAAGACTCATCAACTATACTTATATAATAAACATACATTTACTTTAATGAATGTAATTTTCTAATATAAGCTCAACAAGAACAATGAAATTTAATAATAAAATCATAATGGTGTGTATTTATTTTTAAACTACATTGCTATTAAATTGCAACTTTCATTCCATCATTTAATACCTTAAACATGTAAATAATTGACAATTACTCAAAGAAATGAAAACTAGAAATACTAAATTGCATAAACAAAATTGTTCAAACAATCACTAGCTTCAAACCACTAAAGAAATTAAAAAAGATTGCATATACTTGCACTAGAAAAATAGAATTAGCTACTCGTGACAAATTGATACTTGAATAAAACCTTGATGATCTAAAAACAAGCTCAACAAAAAATAAATAAAAAATAAAAAATATTGAAAAGAAGAAAGTATGAAAGAAAAACCTGTTGCTAGCACTCTTTAAGTCACAATTTCTCCTTTCTCCTCCGGGTGCTCTCAACAAATCTGCTCTTCTTTCATCCCTTCACCAAGAAATTCATGTTTTCTTTCCACCAAAAGAAGTCTGCCTCTCTTTTGCCGACAAACTGCTCTCTATATATATTTCTGTTCGAGTCCAAAAACCACCTTTCAAAAATCATCTAAATCGTCTCCTCCCTCAATATCTAATCACTAAATTGAGAGCCAGGATTAAAAAAACTTATAATTTTTTTTAAGTTTTATAGTTTGATTGAATCTAATAAGAGCAAAATGATCAAGTAATTGCTAATTGGTGACAACTTAAGCGTAATTATAGCACAAATGCCCCCTGCTTAATTTGAGTGTGATCTGAAAATCCCACAGAAAATTTCTCGAGAGGTAAAAGTCCTTTCATGTAAGAGCTCCCTGCTTAATTAGTACCAAATGGTTTACTATAGCACCAGTGCAACATTGGTGTGACAAAACGGATGCCATCCTAGTATATATATGATTGACGAAAAGGTAACAGGGATAATAGATGATCATATCGTAATTACAATGCGTTCCTCAAGAAAGAGGTTAAGTTTTGCTCCTTCATGCGTAAAGAGCTAGGTTAGAGAATCTTGGCTTAGGAACAAGAACCAGTGGTGTTGCCTTCTTTAACACAATTCCAAACTTCTCTTTGAGATCAAGCTTTGTACCCTCAGGCAATTCCCAGTTGAATGAATGCAATAGTGTTGCAAGTTCGTACAAGAACATCCTCTCTGCCATTGGAATTCCCGCACATATTCTTCGACCTGACCCGAAAGGGAAGTAATTGAAGTCGTTTCCACTGTAGTCCCATTTGCTATTATTCAAGAACCTTTCCGGGTTGAAATTTAATGGGTCATCCCAGATGGAAGGGTCTCTGTGAATTGCCCACACGTTAACGAAGACCCTGGCACCCTTTGGAATTAAGTAGTCACCGACGGTGCAAGATGAGCTTGGGCAGTGTGGCACTAAGAGTGGAAGAGCTGGGTGCAAGCGGAGCACTTCTTTCATCACTGCGTGCAAGTAGTGTAGTTTAGGCAGATGGTATTCTTCTACTTTGTTGTCAATACCCACCACTCTTTTTAATTCTTCTTGTGCTTTCGTCATTGTTTCTGTTTTGTTTATCAACTCTGCCAATGCCCATTCTACTGTGTTCGAAGTTGTATCTGTGCCACCTACGACCATGTCCTGTTGAAAATTAAAGAACAGATTTAATTAATTAAGGAAAATGGGTGAAATGAAAATACTGGAGTAATTAGTGAATCATGTAGTCAGCACTCTTATCATGAAAGTGAAAGCAAGAAAAGACAACACTAAATTGAATTTAATAGAAAACTGCAATAGTTACCACTTAAATAAATAGAACAGCAATCTTTACTAATTAAATAAATGGATATGCACACCAATTACATAAAATAATCAATTATCCAATATTTTCTGATTTGAAAATATTTTAAATTTACAACAAAACAAAAGGTGTCTATTTAATTCTGCATTAATTATGTCAAAAAAGAAATCCACATTAATTAATACTCCTCCCGCAATACAAGCATCAGACAACATTAATCATGTTAAAAAAGACATCCTTACTTAATTGCTTTGTTGCATCACCAGCCTTTTGACAAATGCAACTAGAAAATAACTATTAATAAACAAATATAATCCATCTTATAGTATGTAACCATTTATTCATGGATAGTAAATACTGAAATTGAATAAAAATTGTAATTGCAACAGCTAATTTAGCCTTCCCAATTTCATACAACAAAATATCAATAAAGTTAATAATGTGATATGAGACATAAATAAGGCAGTAATTAGTTCAGTAATTAATTACCATGAGTAAGGCCTTGAGGTGCTTCATGGTGAAAGGCGTTTTGGCGTCTTCCCTGTCCTTAAGCTGCAAAAGAATCTGAAGAAAATCCTTTGGACTCTCTTTCACTTCGTCACTACTCTCCATTACCTTCATCCTTTCTTCAATTATACTCTCAAAAATCGCATCAAACTTCAACAACGACCTCTTAATATCTCTTTGTATACCTTGCAGATCAAACCTAGCCAATCCCGGAAAAAAATCCGACAGATTAGGCTTACCCAAAATTTCCGTAATCTCACCCACCACTTCTTGAAACTCGACTCCAAGACTAACAATTCTCTCATCATCACCACTGCCACCACCCCATAACATGCTCGTGATTACATTCAATATCGTCAAGAACAGCTGCTCTCCAAGATTAACCTCCAGCCCTACCTTTCCATATATCTCTCTGACCATTCTTCGCACTTCGCGCTGCCGAAGCGAGTAAACTGCGTCAATAGAGGCGTTACTGAGCATCTCTCGCACGCATACCTTACGCAGCATGCGCCACTCGGGACCGTAAGGCGTCCATACGATGTCCGAGCCGCCATATGCGATGGTCCGAGCCACCGCAGGCACGTCGCGGTTCGCGAAGGTGGTGTCTTGGTCTTTGAGAACTTCTTTGACTAGGGACGGCCCGGTAACCACAATGCCGAGCTTGCTTCCGAGCTGAAGCTTGAAGATGGGTCCAAAGGTCTTAGCCACGCGGGCGAAGTAGGTATGGAGGTCTGGGTCAAGAAATGGTAGGTTTCCGAGCAAGGGGACGCCGAGTGGGCCGGGAGGTAATTTTGGGTTCCTTGATTTGGATTTCTTGTAAATCATCATCCATGTGAACCAGAGGATGAGGAGAGATGATGAGATTAGGGTGAGAAAGATTCGAGCTCGTTCGTCGTTTTGATTGTTTCCCTCAAACCACCATGACCAAGCAGACGAAAGTATACGGGCTAGATTGGGCAAGAGATTTGAGATTGCCATTGCAGTCGTGGAGACACACGGGTCGATCGTAGTATGTTGAAACAATAGATGGTTTGGCATTTCCAAGGATAAATTATAACGATTTTTTGCAGATGCCTTGGAATAAATGGAATCCGCATGTGGAGTATGGACAAAATCATAAATAAATTTATTTATTAATTAAAGGAAAAGGTCAACTTATGATAAAAACGGTGTGGTGTGTACGTTGTTCTCCGAGACACTGTGGACTTTAGAGGCTGTGGGGACCCCGGTGCCAACCTCAAGGGTGGCCCAATCAACACCATCATCTAACAAGTCCTGCTCATCTTCGACTTGTTGGGTTATGATTATTCTTTCTTATTGAAAATTAAATTAAAGTAAAAAAGATTAATTTTACGACAAGAAAAAATAAATTTTTAATGATGTGTCAAATAAGCCGTAAAAAAATATATAACGACATACAATATTGTATTATCGTTTAATAAGTCGTGATTAACATACGTGTATTAATAACATACATATAACCTTATACAGCATGTAAAATATACTATAAATTATATTTTAACGATATATACAATAAGTCATTATATTATATGTAATATTATAATATGACGACATATACAACAAATCGTTATATTGTGTGTAATTTTATAATATAATGACATGTATAACAAGCCATTATATCATATGTAGTTCTATAATATAACATCTTGCTACACATGACATAAAAAATGTGTGTTGTTTTCAACTTTTTTTTTTCTACAAATTCTTTAATAAAATTTAATTGTACCAGTTCATCCCTATCATGATGCAAATAATTTTATAATTTATAGCACATCATTGAAAAAATATATTAGATAATCATAAAAATATAAAATATTCTAATATGCACCAAATATGTACATATGAGTTTCATTTATAAATATACATCAAAAAACATGTATATCAAAAAATTACAAAGAGTTAGACAACTCTCAAAAAGTTTCTTTTTTCATTACTTACAAAAAGTTAGGTATGTCACTGCAACTTTTCTATTGTTTTAATATTTATACCTACAACTACAAAAAAGATATATGATCAACTACAAACAAAAAAGAAAAAAACTAGGAAATGTAGCTAAAGCACACATAATTAGGATGCACAACATGGACTCTGGTAGCTGTCAATTGGGAAGATAAAAGTTATTGAGATCAGCAATATTAACTTCAGTAATTGGTGTTACTTATCTCTACCACCATTCTAATTATTTCTTATTTTTGTGAATAAGAAATACATTTACATAAATTCCTTATGCTCAACTGTAGTGTATTAGCTTCCCTTTTTTTTTTCAAGGATAAAAAATTTGATTAAAAAATAACTTGGATCACTTCAAAATGGAAATTAATATACAGAAATTTAATTCAACATAAAACTTTTTGTAAAAACTTAATAAATATCAAGGTTAGAAAATTCTAAAATTCTTGCTTTTATACTTAAATATCAAGATTAATTATGATATGAAATAAAAACTACTACCATTAATAAACTCTTAATACATAAAAATACCAATAAATGGTTTAATAACGTTAATCTTGCTAAATGAGTTTTAAGAGACATGCGTGTGATTTTTTATCTTAATTCTATTTCTTAGTTCTAAATTTTAATTTTTAGGTGGCTTACTTTTTAACTTGCTTTTTAACTTGTAGCTAATCACATGTTAACATGAAATTCGAGACTATATCCTGACTTAACTCGACAAATCCTTTTTACTTGACCTTCTACTTAATAAATTTACACACAACATTTGGTTGAAACACAACAATAAAAGCACAGGTTTGTAAAAAAAAGGATTCTTCACATAGCGATCACAATTGTTAGGAATCGTATGCATTGTTGATTGGCATGTTTGGAGCTTGATCTCCACTACCCATGATTGATTTTCTCTACCGTTTTGGTAACTCAATATTATTTGTTATTCTAAAAAAATCAAATCTCTATTTTTAGAAATCAAGTAGTCTTTCTCTAATTTAAAAAAGGCAACATCCTTCTTTCTCCGATTATTAATTTATCTTTCCAAAATTCGGAAATGGTTTTTAGTAAGTTCTTGATCACAAAAAAGTTGTGTCTTCAGCCAACAGTTAACTTTCCTAAACCTGCAAATCCTGGAACGAATTTTGGTAATCTCTTGCAAAGATGTTTGGAATAAAATTCTTACAAAGCAAGTTGAAGTTATGGAATGCTTGTCTTTAGGAAAGACTGAAAAGATCAGAAGGCTGTTGTTGTGTGTAGAAAGAATCAGAACGCCACTGCTGTGTTTTTGGAAAAAACAAATTTCTGAAAATCTGTTTTCTCGCGATCTATGACAACAGTATCGTATCGCAATGCATTTCATACCAGAAATCTCCTAGAATCTTGACCTGCTATGGAAAGCTTGCGAATCAAAGTCTATTTATTCTGGGATGTTTGCACACTTGTTCATCACTCGGAGCTTCATTGAATTCAAGTTGTTTAGTTCATGTTTATCACTATTATATGAAGTACTGTCTATAATGTTTGTTGAGTGATCGAGCTTGAGAGACTGTTGTAATCTCTATCTTTGGACAGACTAAAGTAGTCATTAGTTGGTACTGACTGTTAGACTGTAGAGTTTGACAGTTCTGCTCAAGGCTCATCTGTGAGATTTGAGGTTGAAGTAAACTGCTGTAAGAGGAGAATTTGCTGAGAAGCCGTGTAAATTGCAAACCTTAGTGAAATCTCTTTACTAGGCAAGACCACGCAAACATAGGCGTCAAGGCTGAACTACGTAATTAATTGTTGTGCATGCTTGTCCATTTGATTTATATTCACTAACAGTTGTGACTCAGGGAAAATTTCAATTGGTATTAGAGCAGGTCACCCTCCTTTTGTCTTAGCCTTTAACTTGGCAGGTGTAATCCGTTGATTAAAATGAGTCACTCAGTACCAGTCTAACATCATCCCAAAGAAGGGGGATCTATCTCTCGACCTCCTCTCCTCGAAGAGGGCAACTATATTAACTAGAAGACGAAGATGCGAATTTTAATTCAATCCTTAGATGAATATGCTTGGAGGACCGTGGAAGACGGGTGGACTGAACCAGTTTTAGAAAATAGTTCAGGTGCAAAATCTAAGTCTGATTGGTCTGAAGAAGAGATAAGACTGTTTTTCGCAAATTCTAAGGCTCTGAACACAATCTCCAATGTTGTTGACACAGAACAGTTCAAATTAATTTCTACATGCGAAAGAGGTGTGGGAAACTCTTCATACTATTCACGAAAGAACTAATGTTGTCTGTATATCTAAACTTCAACTTTTGACATCCCAGTTTGAACTATTAAAAAGAACATGAAAATATCTCAAGCTTCAATAGCAAGCTTTGTGATATCGCTAATCAAGCATTGTAATTAGGAAAGAAATACTCGAATGTGAAAATGGTTAGGAAGACTCTTAGGTCTTTACTTCCAAGATTTGCAGCAAAGGTGACAACCATAGAAGAAGCTAAGGACCTCATAAAAATGCAGTTTGATGAGCTTATGGGTTCTCTACAGACCATTGAAATGAGCTTGTTAAATAAGAAATCTTAAAAGAGTATCGCTCTTCAAGCTGAAACAAATTTGAACGATAAAGAAGATGACATAACACTAATTACCAGGATTTTTTTTTTAAGATTCTTAAAGCAATATGGAAAATCCAAGTCATCGCCCAAAAACAAATATGAGAACAAGAAATATGTCAGAGAATTCTCAAAATCTGATAACAGATTCAAGAACATTAAATGCCCTAAAGTGGAGGATTGGGACACATTCAAGTAGAATGCGCGAACACGCTAAAGAAGAAATCCATGAATGTCATATGGAGTGATGAATCTGATTACAACCAAGATGAAGATGAAGAAATCACAAGCAACTTCGTTGCCTTCACTGCACCCATCAGATACGAAGATTCTGCAACTTCAGAACGTGAAGATGATGAGGTAAGTATTGATGAATTTAGAAGAACTTATGAACTAATATATCAAAAATGGTTGCAGATTGGTTCAGAAAACGAAGAGTTAGAAGAACAAAATTGCAAGCTGAAAGAGATAATTGATGAAAAGGAAAGAAAGTTAGATGAAATGTCTATTAAACTAAACACTGCAGAACAGACACTCCAGGGTCTCAACATTGGAAAGGCCAAGGTGAATGAGATACTTGACATGGGACAAAGTTTCAATGATCAAAGAGGATTGGGCTGCAAAACTACATCAAATCCCAATATCCAGCCCAGAACGAGATTAGGCACATGAACTTTTCATTTAGACACAAGAAGGATAACCGGTATTCTCACTTGTTACTATTGCAATAAGGAAGGTCACAAGTGGAAGAACTTTGCATCTTGCAAAGGAACATGCTTCAGAAGAGATCACAAACTCCTATTCAAAAATGGGTACCCAAAAGATAAAACAGAGTGTGTGTTCCACACATTGCATTATCTGCCTACTTTGACGAAACATGGTACCTAGATAGTGGGTGTTCCAAGCATATGACAGGTAACAAACGATTTCTTACTTCTTTTTGTACAGGAGAGGATGGACATGTTATCTTTGGAGATGGAAAAAAAGGAAGAATCATCGACAGAGGACCTTGAGTGTTGCAAGGCTACCTAAACTAAGAGATGTTTTGTGTGTTGAAGATCTGAAAGCAAACTTAATTAGCATCAGTCAATTGTATGATGATGAACTGATTGTTAAATTCACCGAGGAAGGGTGCCACATAGTGGACAGCTCTGGGAAGTCAATCATGAAGGGAACTCGAACTACAAATAATTGCTATCAGGTTGAAAAGAGCATCATGATTCTCTTAAAACAATGTCATAACACTATCCTGAATTCGCTATAAATCTGGCACCAAAGGCTTGGACGTGTTAATTTCAAGACATTGAAAAAAATTAGTATCTTGGAGCAGTTCGAGGTCTCCCAAAACTCAACGCAGATCACGTCGCTGTCTATGGTCCCGTCAACTGGGAAAACAGAGAAGAAGAAATCATCTTCCTGTCCAAGTTTCAACCACTAACCAAGTTCTGGAACTTCTTCACAAGGACCTGTTTGGACCTATGCAAACAAAAAACATTGGACGAAAATGGTATGTGTTTGTCTGTGTTAATGATCTCTTTAGACTCACATGGGTTAACTTCCTCAGGAAAAAATTAGAGACCTTCGAGAATGTCAAAACTCTATGTAGATAATTACAGAACGAAAAAGCTGTCAATATTCAAAAAATCAGAAGTGGCCATGGAAGAGAATTTAAAAATCAACACTTCACAAACTTCTGCAATGAACTTGGTATAAGTCATGAGTTCTCTGCACCTAAAACTCCACAACAAAATGATGTGGTGGAAAGGAAGAATTGCAACCTTCAGGAGATGGCTAGAGTGATGTTCCAAGCTACTAATCTTCTGACAAAATTCTGGCCTGAAGTTGTCAATACTGCTGCATATACCATCAACAAAGCTTATTTTCGGCCAGGTTCTACACAAACACCATATGAGTTGTGGAAAGGAAGGAAACTCAATGTAAGTTATTGTCACATTTTTGGTAGCACCTATTTTATCTTAAATGACAGGGAACAGTTGGGGAAATTTGATGCCAAAAGTGATGAAGGAATGTTCTTGGGATACGCCACAAACAACGGAGCATATCAAGTGTACAACAATCGAACTCAAAATGTAATTGAGTCAATTAATGTTACAGTTTGTGACTACGAGAAGGAAGAAAAAAGGCGAGAAAGGCAAATAGATTGAAGAAAGTGCATTGGAAAGTGATCGAGAAATTATAGAAGAAACTTACAGAACTACTGTTGAAACAGACAATGAAACAGAAGACTACACAGACAACCCAAAAAGTACAGAAGTAGAACACTCCAATGGACCATCTTCCAGAGAGTTCATCTCAATCATTCATCTAACCTGATAATAGGAGTCCTTAATCAAGGAAGGCAGCCTAGAAATGTACCTCAAAGAAATTATAAAGAAATGGTAAGATTCTCATGCTTTACTTCATCAATAGAACCTAAAAATGTCTGTGAAGCTCTGCTTGACGAAAATTGGATAGTTGCTATGCAAGAAGAACTAGAACAGTTCGAAAGAAGCGAAGTATGGGAACTAGTTCCTAGACCATCTGATGTAAAAAATATTGGCACAAAATAGATTTTTAAGAACAAAACTAGCGAACGTGGGAACATCATAAGAAATAAAGCATGCCTAGTTGCACAAGTGTACACCCAAATTGAAGGAATCGATTTTGATGAAACTTTTGCTCTCGTGGCTCGACTTGAATCAATTCAAATTCTCTTAGTTGTTGCATGTGCCCAAAACATCAAGCTTTGTCAAATGAATGTGAAAAGTGCATTCCTTAATGGCTATCTTAATGAAGAAGTATTTGTGGAACAACCAAAGGGTTTTGAAGAAGTGAACATCCACATCATGTTTACCAACTCAAAAAGGCTCTCTATGGTCTAAAACAAGCACCCCGTGCATGGTATGAACGATTGACAGATTTCCTTATCAACAAAGGATACACTAGAGGTACGTTCGACAAAACTCTCTTTTTAAAATTCTTAGGTAAACATTTGGTCTTTGCTCAAATTTACATTAATGATATTATTTTTGGTTCCACTTCACTTGAATTATCTAATGAGTTTTCAAAGCTGATGAAGGACGAATTTGAAATGAGCATGGTTAGAGAACTTACATATTTCCTTGGATTACAAATTAAACAAAGCATTGAAGGTATTTTGTCTCTCAAACTAAATATGCTCGAAATATTGTTAAAAAGTTTGGTCTAGAAAGCGCTAAGCACATGAGAACTCCCAAGAATACACGCTCTAAAATAACGAAAGACTTAGATGGCAAAGATGTTGACCAAAGGCTATACCGAAGCATGATAGTTTGCCTTTTGTATCTAACTTCCAGTCGACCTGATCTTAGCTTAAGCGTAGGAGTCTGTGTTAGACATCAAGCTGCCCCTAAAGAATTTCACTTATCCGTTATGAAAATAATCATTAGATACATAAGTGGAACTACAAATTATGGAATATGGATGTTTAGGGACAACGTCCTTGATCTTGTAGGTTTTAGTGATGTTGACTGGGCAGAGAATATTGATGATAAAAAAAGTACTTCGGGAGGTTGTTTCTCTATAGGAAACAACTTTGGTGCTTGGATGAGTAAAAAACAGAATAGTGTTTCGTTGTCAACTGTTGAAGCAGAATATATAGCAACAAAAAGCTGTTGTGCACAGCTTCTAAAGATGAAGCAAATGCTCGCAGATTACGACATAAAACAGGATAGTGTGACATTGTATTATGACAATAAAAGTGCTATTGACAATTCAAAAAATCCTGTTCAGCACTCAAGAACAAAACGTATTGACATTAGACACCATTTCATTCGAGAATTAGTTGAAGATAAAACTGTTCTTCTGAAACATGTAATCACTGAAAAATAGTTAGCAGACATCTTTGCTAAGCCACTAGATCATGCTCAGTTTGAATGCAGATCATGTTTATGTATTTTTTCTTTATTATTATTATTTTTTATGTTCTTTCAATGTTTCTGGGTTTTCAAAAAAAAAATCATTCTATCTTCTTTCCTTCATCGTGGACAATGGTTAAAAATTTTCCATCATTATCAACTCTAAGGCTTCCTCCCATCTCCGCTACTTAAACGACCGATCTCTCATCTGTCCATCACACCTTCTCTTTCACAGCCAGTTCTTCTTCTCTATCTCAGTCACTTCATCATGGTTTTGTCAAGATTCAAGAGCGGTTGCGAATCCGTACCATCGGTACAATTCTCCGACGAATTCAACCCACAACCTTAGAGGTTCAAGATTCTGGCCAGGAAGTCTATTCGCCCTGTTCTGGTGACCATCTACTCAAACTCTTTAGGAAACGATGTTTCGATCGCAAACGTTCTTGCTCGAATGTCTCAGATTCATCACAGCGTGTCAGCTCGATCAGAAACTCGAAAGAAATCAGGTTCGGACTCTATTCATCCTGCTGGTCCTTCAAAACTTAGCGCTGTGGGGGTCTTTCCACCTCGACCCAATATCTTTATTTCTCAACAGATTGTCCTCCGGTCCTCCAAACCTTTTGTGGCTCCATCCAAGCTACCAGTTAGTGGTCCCTCAAATCCACCTATTGAAACATCTATTCTGCCAGTCCTTGTCCCTACCAAACCTTCTTCCTTCTATAACTCCAAGAAAACACGTGTTTCCTGACCCCGAGTTTGAAAGCCTCTGCCTCCCTGTTCTTCTGATTCCAACTCAAAACAAGGGCCTACTGGTCCACCAGTTGAAACAATGCCTAAACTGCCTCCAAGTCCCAGGACCACTCGTGCTTACTCCGAACCATCTCGGGCTACGACTTCACCCTCCCCAGCTCCTCGATCTGCCAAGTCACGCAAAATTTAGGCATCCGATGCCAAAACTCCTTTGTTTTTTGATTTCTCGAAAAAGTTTCTCTGGTCCCAAATCTGTACCAAATCCTTTCTGGTTGAACAAGATTATCAGTCACTCAAATTTCTCAAAGGCTAGTCTGGTTGCCCTGTTGGAAGGACAACAATTGCTTCATTCTGTTTCTTGTCATTCCTTCTACTCTCCTACTCTGGTTAGAGAATTCTATGTTAATCTCTCTTCTTCGGTCACTAATCCTCAGTCACCATGGCATCATGTTAACTATGTACGTGGCCAAGTCATCTCTTTCTCTCTTGTTGATCTATCTGTTCACCTGGGTCTACCACCTGTTGACTATGATCTCTTACATCCATTCGACATTGATGTTGACATGGATGAAGTCACCAATATCCTCACAGGTGATCCAAATAGAACCTGATATGGAACAAAGGGTCTTAAGGCCTCTCTCCTCGTAGTCAAACATTCCATGTTGTTCCGACTTTCTTTGGATGTTTGGATGCCTACCATTCACAACTCCACCGTGTATCATGATCGTGTCATTCTGCTATATGCAATAAGTACTAGTCATCCAATCAATCTAGGCTAGATCATGTTTGATTCCATTGTCAAGATTGCTGACTCTGTTTCCAGTTACAACAAACTCCTGCTTCCTTGCATGATCACCTCATATCTCCTCAGCAAGTACAAGGTCCACATTCCCACACCCGAGCGAATACCTGTTTAGGGGGATATTCGCATTCTTAAACTACTTGATTTCCATTAGGTAGACAATGAGGGGGAGTGGACTCCTATTCCGCAGAACACTTCTTCGACTAATGCCCCTGCTGAGTTATCTGATCACCAGAGTTATATTAGATATTTGACAGCCCGCCTCACCTATATTACTGCAGAGCAGCAGCACATCCAATCGATTTTGCATAGGTTTGCTAATGATCCCAACCCTTGACATTGTGTGTGCGCAAAAAGGGGGAGATAGATAAGATAGGCTGATAGTTTAGGTATGTTGGATGTTGGTATAGTCTTTTTTTTTGGCTTCTTTTTGTTTCTTTTTGTCAAAAAGCTAGGTGCTTTTTAGGTAGGCGGTTTGTTTTCAATTATTCTGTTAATGTTTGTTTGCTGACTGTTTCTGCATTATCAAATTAATTTTTCTGTCAATTTAATGATCTTCTATCTTTTATTTACTTATTTGTTTTTGCACCAAATAATGACAAAGTGAGAGATTGTTAGGAATCGTATGCATTGTTGATTGACATGTTTGGTGCTTGATCTCCGCTACCCATGATTGATTTTCTCTTACCATTTTTGTAACTCAATATTATCTGTTATTCTTAGAAAATCAGAATCTCTATTTTTAGAAATCAAGTAGTTGTTATCTAATTTAGAAAAGGCAACATCCTTCGTTCTCTGATTATTAATTTATCTTTCCAAAATTCAAAAATAGTTTTTAGTAAGTTCTTTATCACAGAAAAGTTGTGTCTTTAGCCAACGATTAACTTTCCTAAACCCGCAAATTTTGGAACGAATTTTAGTAATCTCTTGCAAAGTTGTTTGGAATAAAACTCTTGCAAAGCGGGCTGAAGTTATGGAATGCTCGTCTTTAGGAAAGACTAAAAAGATCATAAGGTTGTTGTTGTGTGTAGAAAGAATCAGAACGTTACTGCTGTGTTTTTGGAAAAAAAATAGATTTTTGAAAATATGTTTTCCCGCAATCTATGCCAACAGTATCGTATCACAGTTTATTTCACAGTCTGCCCAAAAATCTCCCAGAATCCTGGCTTGCTATAGAAAGCTTTCGAATCGAAGTCTATTTATTTCGGGATGTTTTGTAGACTTGTTCATCACTCGGAGCTTCATTGAATTCAAGTTGTTTAGTTCCTGTTTATCACTATTATATGAAGTACTATCTGTAATGTTTGTTGAGTGATCGAGCTTGAAAGACTGTTGTAATCTCTATCTTTGGACAGACTAAAGCAGTCATTACTTGGTACTGACTGTTAATCTGTAGAGTTTGATTGTTTCTACTCAAGGCTCATCTGTGAGATTTGAGGTTAAAGTAAACTGCTGTAAGAGAAGAACTTGCTGAGAAGTGGTGTACTTTGCGAACCTTAGTGCAATCTCTTTACTAGGCAAGGTCCCACAAACGTAGGCGTGAAGGCCGAACTGCGTAATCAATTGTTGTGCATCCTTGTCCATTTGATTTATATTCACTAACAACTGTGACTTAGGGAATTTCAACAATGGATTCATAAATAGGTGCGTAAAAAGGCGAACCTTTGAGAAGGCTTTAATTTGAAGCATCTCCAACAAAACCCTTAGGTTGCTTGCTTCCATGCTCTGGCATCAAATGTCCAGCTGCTACTCTCTTTGATGTCAACTGAAAATGAGAGTTAGAAAATCTTAGCAATGCATAGAAAGGAGAAACCAGAACCTATTATCTTTAGAACCTTGGTAAAACTGTCTCAAAATTATATTTGTGGCTTCAGTTGATATACGGCAAGGAGAGCTTGAAATGTTAGAAGGATGAGTCTTTTATTATCTTCAATACTAGTGGAAAGTACTGGGAAAGAAACTAGTAATTGCAACCCAAAGGGGATTGTGATATGATGCCTTCCAACACAAATACAATCAAATTAATCAAAGATGGCAAGACTATCATTGAAAAAACACACACACACACACTTAAATTTGATTAGTTTTTACAAGGAAAAAGCAGTTTATGTTTCCATCTCAAATAATTAAAAGTTAATTTAAGAACTCTATCAATGATCGTAAACTTCTCTAATGAATTCTTAGCAATATATAATACGGAAGACATTGAACAAGGTCGAATCCTAGAAAGAAGAGAGAATATTTCTTAACAAAACAAAAAAGAAAAACAGAGATAGAGTTCATGTTCATCTTTTGGAATGAGTAAAACCAGCATAGTTTTAAGCAAAAATGCTCATTCCTGCTACTTGTGGATCTTAATTAGTTTCTATTTTCATTTTCGAATCATCCATTGATACTACCTCAACACAGAGGACTCAAATGAAGTTCTGAAGACACATTTTCAAGCATCTCAAAGGATTAACAACCTAGATTTCACAAGTTAATACGATTTACTGTCAAATTTTTTTCGCAGATTTAGAAATTGATATGATTTGCAAAACAAATATCAGCAGATTCACAAGTTAAAATTTAAAATTTGCAGGAAAACAACAACGTCATTAAATATATATTTTTATTATTATAGTTGTGGTTGAGACATTGTGTAAGAGCGCCGGTCTTACCTACCGAGCCTCAGTCAGAGTGACACTTTATCTTTCAGGGTCTTTCAAAAAAAAAAAAAAAAAAAAAGATCGCAAAAAAAAAAATTAATAATAAAAAAACTATAGACGTACTATAGTTCGGATGTCTAGGTTTCGAAGCACAGTCGATGGCGTACTCTCTGGTCAATCGAAGCACACACACACACAAACACAACGAATCCGACTCGATCCGGAATCACAGACGTACTAAACTAATCACAGGTTTCTCCCGTGGCTCTTGCTCGACGTGGAAACGACGGCGGGATCGAACTTCCGAACCCAGCATCATCTGCCCATCAAATGAAAAATCAAAATCAAAATCAGAATTAATCGATTAAAGAAAAAGATTAATGAGAATAGGAATTCACCTGAGATTGAGATCGAAACCGCGAAAACGCGGTGGTTTTTGTCGAGCAAAAACGCCGTTTTCTCGCGAAAAACTGAGCCCGGAAGAGATGGAATCGCCGATAGAAACAATCCAAATTCTGAGTAGAATCCTTCCGGTGCAATTATTAAAAGGAAATTAAAAGAAATTCCTGTAGATGGATGTT
>JAJIYU010007472.1:0-19163 GCA_030144865.1 Tinospora cordifolia | reverse complement strand
TTTAGAGTGTACCCAAAACACTCCAAAACAATGTTCAAGTCCATTGACTGTGCTTAGTACGGTGTGGACCACAGTCTACACACCATTTCTCACTAAATAATGGAATTTCACCCATTTGTACACCATACTTGTGAGTTTCATTTCAGTTTAACACTTAAATCTAGTGTTTTGGACACCTAACAACCATTTAAATACATAAATCAGTTAGGAAATGGTTGTTTACATCATTTACTCATCAAAACCCATTGATTCAAGCCTAGAAACGGGATTCATTTTCAATGAGATCAACTCTTTCATTTTAACAGCCAAGTAAACATCATAAATTCATCACACTAGTGTCCAAACACACATATAAGGGAATTACATAATAGCTTATCCCATTTGACTAGGTTTCGAACCATTAAACTCACAATAGTAAGTTCAAAAACGGGTCTTCACCACTTTGATCTAATAGCTATTGATAAATGTTCTTAAATTAACTCAAAACTTAAAGAAAACTCAAGGAAAATCACAAAACTCACCTTTGAGTTGCTCTCCAATCGCCTCCTCCGAATCCCGAGCGATTTCAGTGCAAAATGAACAAATCTGCGCCTGAAATGCATATATAGCCCGACACGGACCGTGGTCGCACTTTTTGGACCTCGGTCATTGGGCAGTGTTTTTCTTCATGGACCGCGGTCTTCACTTTATGGACTGCGGTCACCCCTTTACGGACCGCGGTCGGCACTTCACGGACCGCGGTCACCAATGTGACCTAGTTCTCGTTCATGCAATTTTTCCACTGTTGACCGCGGTCAGCCTATGAGGACCGCGGTCCACAGTGTTGTTTGCACATTTTTGGGCACTTTTTCCACTGATGACCGTGGTCAGCCTGTAAGGACCGCGGTCCACAGTGTGTTCTGCACATTTTCTGGGTTTCTCACATCAAGGACCACGGTCATCATCAGAGGGACTGCGGTCGGCAGCAAGGTACCCTGTTTTTTACACTTTTTCGCGCACGTTTCTAGCTACCCGAATGTTTTAATAAATTTTATCTTGATTAAATATCATATAATGATAATTAAAACAAGTTTCCACTCATTTTTATATTTATTTTGATTCTTTTTTAAATTCATGTTGACGTGTATACATTATAAAACCTAGGGTGATCACATATAAAGGTATCTCTGCCTCTTCAACTAAATGTGTGAAGTCTTCTTCTTCTATTTCATGCTCATTCTGTCT
Organism: Tinospora cordifolia; assembly: GCA_030144865.1. Lineage (NCBI taxonomy): Eukaryota > Viridiplantae > Streptophyta > Magnoliopsida > Ranunculales > Menispermaceae > Tinospora > Tinospora cordifolia. The sequence continues at coordinate 17,939 of JAJIYU010007472.1, read as the reverse complement.
ATCATGATCTTTTTGAATATATGCATGGTCCTTGTACATTTTGTATGTATCATTCATGGGTATATCTTCGGAGACAGAACGACATGTTTTAAGCCTTTCTCCATAAAAAAACCAATTAGTATATGTAGGATCCATACCTGCTATGACTTAATGCTCATATACTAAATCACAATGGTGGTGATCTAAGTTCTTGCATTTTGTACAAGGACACGATATTATGTCTATATTTCCTAAACTTGCACACGCAAAATTGATAAAATTTTGAGCACCATCTCTATACTCTTGAGACACCCTAAAAAAAATGAAAATTACTTAAATTTTGAATAATACAAGCAAGCAATAAATAATGTTATCTAATTTTAGATGTGAGAGTTAACCTTGAAATATGGACCCATTTTTTATCCATGTGTAGCTAAATATATCAATTCCTAAATAGAAGAACAAAAATAAGTCAATAGCAAAAATGAATAAGTCAACCTTAGTAGAAGTCAATAGAAAACATGAATAATAATAACAGAAGAACAACAACAGTTACCAAACCCAAAAACAGAGATTTTGTACCTAGCACAAGTAGAGATTTCGTTCCAAATGCCCAAAGAAGAACAACAATAGTTACAAGCAGATGAATGTGTTGATTCTACAAATAACAAATGAAGATTAACAAAAGAAAGACAAACAAAAAAATCGATGAATTGAAATGCACGAAGAAGAAGACCAACCGTTACAAGCAGAGATTTCGTTCCCACATGCGAAAGAAGATATTTCGTTCCCAAATACCAAAGAAAAAGAACAACAACAACAAATGAAGATTAACAGAAGAAAGACAAACAAAGAAGATCGATGAATTGAAATACACAAAGAAGAAGACCAACCGTTACAAGCAGATATTTCGTTCCCAAATGTAAAAGCAGATATTTCGTTCCCAATACCCAAAGAAGAACAACAATAACAAATGAAGATTAATAGAAGAAAGATGAGCAGTGAAAATTAAAGAACTTAAATGCATAAAGAAGACGATTGAACAACAATGACTCTAAAAAAGATGAGTATTCTCGCGTCAATTTTTTTTTAGGGCAGGAACTAGTTTTATTTTTATTTTTATATTTTTTGTAGTATAATGTAAGAATAATATATGAATAATGCAAGTATAACAATTGTTCGGTTGTTGATACAAAAATGCGGGCTTAACATATGAATAATACAGGGATAACATGTGAATAAAATGCGATATAACATATGCATAACATATAAATGATTATGGAATAATGCCAGTAATGGCAGAGGTATAACATACTAACTTATGTATAATGCGTTTATAATGGTATAATATAAGAATAATTACTGAATAATATAGGTATAAAATTGTTCGGTTGCTTTAGTAAAAATTGCAATGATTGCATGTGAATAATGCAGGGATAACATGTGAATAAAATTCGGTATAACATATGTATAACGTATGAATAATCATGAAATAATGCAAGTAATGGTGTAATGTAAGAATAATATTTGAACAATGAAAATATAAAAATTGTTCGATTGTTGATATAAAAATGCAGTATAACGTATGCATAACATATGAATAATTATGGAATAATATTAGTGACATGGTAAAGGTATAACATACCAACCGATGATTAATGTGTCAATAATGGTATAATGCAAGAATAATATCTAAATAATGCGAGTATAAAAATTGTTCGATTGTTGATATAAAAATACGGTATAACGTATGAATAACATATGAATAATTATGGAATAATGTCAATAACATGATAGAGGTATAATATATAAACCGATGATTAATGAGTCAATAATGGTATAATGCAAGAATAATAGTTGAATAATAGGGGTATAAAATTGTTCGGTTGCTTTGATAAAAAATTGCAGGGATAACATGTGAATAATGCAGGGAAAACATGTGAATAAAATTTGGTATAACGTATGCATAACATATAAATAATCATGAAATAATGCGAGTAATAGTATAATGCAAGAATAATATCTGAATAATGCAAGTATAAAAATTGTTCGATTGTTGATATAAAAATGCGGTATAACGTATGCATAACATATAAATAATTATGAAATAATGTCAGTAACATGGCAGAGGAATAACATACCACCCAATGATTAATGTGTCAATAATGGTATAATGCAAGAATAATATCTAAATAATGCGAGTATAAAAATTGTTCGATTGTTGATATAAAAATGCGGTATAGCGTATGCATAACATATGAATAATTATGAAATAATGTCAGTAACATGGTAGAGATATAACATAACAATTGATGATTAATGCGACAATAATGGTATAATGCAAGAATAATAACTAAATAATACGGGTATAAAATTGTTCAATTGCTTTGGTAAAAAATGCGGGGATAACATGTGAATAATTCAGAGATAACATGTAAATAAAATTTGGTATAATGTATGTATAACATATGAATAATCATGAAATAATGCGAGTAATGGTAGAATTGGTATAAAATAGCAAGCGAATGGATATTGCATGAATAATGGTATGATGCAACTCATTATTAACCATAACAATAATATACCATTTATTATTATTATTGTTATTTATTTTATTTTATTTTATTTTTTTTGCATAGTTAGTGACATTATGTAAGAATTTCACATTTTAAATGTATTCTATCATATTTTATTAAAATAAAAACAAAGATTCTTTTCTTCTGTGATAAAGACAAATGATCTTGTTTATTGTGTTATGTCCTTAAATCATCATCTTTTAATCTTTTATGGCGAGAAAAAATATTTCTCATAAATGTTTTGTTAAACTTTTTAAAATAATTTAATAATATATAATTTAAGAGAATCCAATTTAACGTTTTTATGTAATAAAGTAAATAATTCAAAATAAGTAAAATAATATAAGAACATTCTTTCTATACATTTAATATATTTATCTATGCTATATATAATAGAAACCTTTTATATGAAAGATAATTTGGACTTAAATTTAATTTTTTTGACAAATAGTCTATTTATTTATTAAAAGATTAGCTTTATCATTAAAAATTAATAATTTAGTAGTTTTAACAATTTGGTGTTAACAATTATTTATGCATGATATACAAATAACATGATATATATATATATGATATACAATTAACATGGTAAATATAATAATTTATACATACAATTACTTATATAATTGCATGTATATATAAATAATATGATGTACAAATATATATATATATATATATATATAAAGATAGATAGAGAGAGAGAGAGAGAGAGAGAGAGAGAGAGAGATGCGCCAAGAACATCAACCTTAGGGTTTTGGGTATGCCATGTATGCCTTAGACTCACATGTTCTCATTATTAAAAAACCCTATAGATTGATAATCTGAGGCGTGCGCGGCGAGGAGGAAGGCGCAAGATTTAGGAGTACAGGTGGGTGTGATTTTTCTTACTCCTTAGCCTTATCCAAATTTCGAATGCATAACATGATGTTGTGGTTAGCTTAAGATATGTTCAGAAGCATTCTAGGACTTGCTTGATTAACTTTATTTGAGTTTGACTTGGTGTATATCCTTGATCCATGGTTGCTTGTGTCATAACATGCTAGATAGAGATTTCTATGAGTTGATCTCCATAAATGGTAGAACACATTTATTTAATTTTACTTTGAATGTTACATTGATGATCACATATGACTTGGAATGACATGTATAACTAAAGAATATTAAATTAAGATTTAATAACTCCACGTACTAGCACGGTGATCGGCCTTAGGGTGTCATCGTGGGTGTCCCTACCCGAGCTGATTGCGACAACTGATTGTGTCTTCGTACAGAGAATCACTGTGGACTTCCTTCCTTAGATTGTGGTCCCGAAGGTAACCGACCCTTGGGCGTTACCCTTGGATTCGCTCCCGGACCACACAGGGGATACTGAGGGTTATGGACTCTTTCAGTCTTAGATGATAACAAAATAAGAAATTGTGTGAAACGCCTAATGTAATGAAAGTGATTGTATGTTTTGTATTTTGGTTTGTATAATGCTAGTAATGTATAGGAATGATCCACTGGGCTTTCGAGCTCACCCCACTTTTCTATTACAGGTGATCATTGACACTGCAGGAGTAGGCCAGCATACGGGCTGTTATTTTGGGTAGTGACCTTGCTGGGAGGTTGTCATAGTTTTCAGTTTTCTTTGAGTTTACCATTGTACCATTTTGTTGTAAATAATATTCTAGTGTTTAAATTGAACTGGGCATGTGTCCTCTTTTATCTTTGAACTGTTTCACATGTAAATTAAATATTTTTGAACTTAGGCCCATTGGGCCATGTTTTATCTTCATACCATGGTTTTGAAAATGAATTTGAAATTTTATTCTGCTGCAAAGTATCACTTGTCTAAATATGAATTCACTATGGATTTATAAGCGAATTGAATTCTGCTGCATACATTTTTAATGAATTTCACATCTACTGAAAGGAAACAGTATTTTGAGGGTCGTGTACATTTTAGTTTTGACTTTATAACCTGCTTAAAAGAAAGGTTTGAAACATGAGATTGAATGAGAAAGAGAATCAAACCACGTGGCTTCCGACTTTCGGAGAACGACGAGATGACCTGGCGTCTCCCTCTGAACGAACGAATGGGTACAGAGACAGATACCGGGAGCCAGGTGTCACAAAACAAGTGTGCATCCAAACACTTTATCAGTCTCTAACTTATGTCCTAAAAGTTTTTAATTTATTTATGATCCACTGTACTTCCGAGACAACACTCAGTCTCTACCTATACCTAGGGTCTCATTATTTCACTTGGTTAGTATATCCTTCAGTAGGATTGCCAAGTTCACATTCATAAAACTACTATGTGACATCATCGCCTCGAATCACACCTGTGATTGTAACTCAAGGGCGTTGGCTTTACCCTAGTCTTATCCTAGACTTCTAGCCACCTAATATTAGTCTCTATCCAATTTTATATAATTATTTCTCGTGATACCATCCATTTCAAGTACTGTCATTTTAGAACCTTCTACAATAATAATGAGATCGTCTAGGACCTTCAGTCAACATAAAGATCAACCCTCTGGTACATACTTTCGAGGAAGAAGATCTAATTAGATCAGTGCTTCAGGGACCTTTATCCTGAAAGAAGGTTAACTATCAGGAATCACTACCTCTATTCAGATCATATCAATGGCAGTATTCAAATGTGTTGGCATCACTTACTCTTTTCTAGACTTCTACCCATACTACTACTTTTCAAAATAATATTCAGGAAAATTCATTTTTCGATGAAATCAAATACGATGACATTCATTTTCAGTAAAAATCAAGTTCAGTGAAACATCCAATTTAGTGAAAATCATATCCGGTGAACTTAGTTCTAGCCCAGTGTATCATAATATTGGGCTCTGATACCATATTAGTAACACCGCAATTTTTAACCAGACCTCCTATCACGTATTACCTCATGCATGGATCGTCGCCCGTTAAAAATCGAGATGCTACTTAAATTCTTCTTCTATCAAAATCTTTTTCTTTAATTTTAATTTTTGGTCAAGTAGTAGTTTTTCGAAAAAAATTTCAAAGTACATTTTGTACAAAACAAAAATTCAAAATAATTTCTCATTACATTCACCGGATTTCCACATTTAAATGACACAAACTTAAATCAGAGGTCACAAATCATAAATCACACAGAGGAATCACTTTAAAACTTTTACTAAAATAGAAAATGTTAAACATATAATATTGTTTAATAGTCTGATCGACTGAATATAAAACCAAAAGAAATACATGAAAATCGTTTCATTGTAAATAAACAAAATACGACCTCCAAAGTTTCCTATCTCGAATAATCTCCCCATGAGATTATCAATCAACAATAAGAGTCTTCTGACGTAGATGACGATACTCTACGTCCAGGTGTACCTGAAAATTAAAATGGGAGTGAGCTCAAAAGCCTAGCGGATCATTCCTACACATCACATGCATTATACAGACCCAATCCAAAATATTACAAACACTTTCAAACATTAGGCGTTTCAAACTTTCATTTAGTTTTGGTTGAAGTCTGATACCGGAAGAGGGTTGAGATGCCTCTCAGTATCCTCTGTGATCCGAACTAGAAACAAATCTCAGGTAACGCCTAAGGCCAGTTACCTTTCAGAATCACAATCCGAGCGAGTGTACTTGCCAGCACGAAGTACCATTTCTCAATTACTTCTTGCCGTCCCAAGGTAGCTCAAAGTTGAAAATGCCTACGATCCGCCTTATAGCTCGTCGATCTCAAACGGTGGCATCTGGGAGACACCACATCGATTCGCTTCTGTAATACCTAAAATTTTAGTGTTGTAATACCATCATTTTTTATGACTATAATTAAGTGTCGAACAATTTTAGTCAACAAACATTGACCATTACCAGAAAAGTCATGAATGACAAGAAAATATCATAAATTTATTTTTTTTACATATTTAAAAAATGTAATAAATAGTAATATTGATTAATAGTATTAGTAAAATTGATTAATAGTATGATAAATAATAAAGTTAATTAATAGTATCGTAAATAGTAAAATTATAAATGATATCGTAAATAGTAAAGTTGAGTAATAGTATCAAGAATAGTAAAAATTGATTATGTCATGAATAATAAAGTTGATTAATAATGTTATGAATAGTGAAGTTGATTATTAGTTTAATTAAAATAATTAAGTAAACTTTATCTCTAGTTAATAACTTCATTTTTAATAAAAAAAAGTAATTTTAAGTACATGAATAATATTATCTAGCCCTCACCACTATCATCTTTAAATAATTAAAGAGGATAGTGCAAATTTTAATTAAATAGAAATGACATGAAAAATATTATTCAACCACCACCACTATCATCTTTAAATAATTAAAGAGGATAGTGCCAATTTTAATTAAATAAGAATGACATGGAAAATATTATTCAACCACCACCGCTATCATCTTTAAATAATTAAAGAAGATAGTGCCAATTTTTAATTAAATAGAAATGACATGAAAAATATTATTCAACCACCACCACTATCATCTTTAATTAATTAAAGAGGATGGTGTCACTTTAATCAATTAAAAATAATTTAAAGTATATCAATAATGCACTTCAAACCACCATTATTAATACTTACACTTGCTTGCAAACAAGCATGGATGACCCCCTTGTCTCTTCATTATTCTAAGCTAACCACTACCATACCCTAAATACTAACCTTAGTGATCAAAGCTCTATTATAAATAGAGAGCCTCTCCTCACATTTTTTGATACCAAATGAAAGCGTTGAAGTATGCTTGAGAGGAGAGGGAGAGGAGGAAAGTTTGGAAGAAAGAGTAACTAAAGTAGAGATCTTGAAGATTGATAAGCGAAGATTCGAAACAAGGGGGAATAACAATACAAAGATTGAGATGGAAGTGATTACTCTACTCTCTAGTATTATTTGAATTTTAATGTTGAATATGTGATGTTTACATTGTTTGAATGCCTAGAAGTATGCAAGAATATTGATTTAATGATTTTTCTTTCTTTTTTATTTATATTGCTTATGACTGAGAGAGTATGCTCTGTAGTTGCGTTTTGTACGATCTTTTACATCAGAAATCAAAAGTCATTGTTTTCATTTATGTAAATATTGATTTATGATGTCATACTAATGAAATATTTATCTTATTATTCTCTACACACAAAAATAAGATTAAACAAAGATTTCAACCACGTACCGGCGTGGGGACATACATCCTTCGTGTGTGTTCCATGCAAAATTAGAACTGGTTTTCAGGATTGATAATAGAGTGAACTGGGTTTCAAGAATAACCCTACTTCACTGAGAAGGGTTTGAGTTTCAAGATTGATCTCTCTCCCCATATCTGGAGAACAGAGGTTAACCCTTTTGGTCTAATTGACAACTGTCGATAAATAAATGTTTGAAACGCCTAATGGATGATAAGTGTTTGCATGTTCAATGTTCGATTTAAATAATGCTATTGATGTATTGTGTATGATCCACTAGGCTATTGAGCTCACCCCACTCACTCTTTTTTAGGTAATTATTGAAGGCATTGCTCCTACCAAATCAATGTAAATTAGTAATAGTGTGCCTCATATTATGAGGATTGTAGAAAATAAACTGTATTGTAGGGCTTGTGATCCACCATATTTGATCATGTCAGATGTCAATAGTATTTGTAGTATCAAAAGTTAGCTATGGAGCTCACAAAATTGTATAGCCCAACCCTCGTATCTTTAAGCATTGGACACAGCCACCATTCTCGTGACAGTGGACTAATCCAAACAGCGGGCTAGGCCGGTGTTACTTTACAAGTGACGCACACTTGACTTTCTTTCTATTTCAATTATTTCATGCCTTAACTTTATTTGATGGAACATAACTTAAATTTAAGAATTTAATAAGGCAATAATAAAAGAAAAAACTGAAATTCATAAACTCAATTAAGTACATAATTTGATTTTAAAAAAATTATTACAGCGGAAGTCTTAAACCTTGGGCAACATGCCCTTACATAGAAATAAAAAAAACATTTTAAATAGAAGAACCTAACTAATTTTCATGGTCTTCATATAAATCAAATACCTGAAAAATAGAAGGAAGGGGTGAGCACATAGCCTAGTAGATCTTTCTAAACATCTAAATCATTATTTCAATTCTAACAAACCAAGCATTTCAAAAACTTTTGTACATTAGGCGATTCAAACAATTTTTTATTTATGGTTGACATTCGGACTAAAAGAGTTCAATCTCTGTATTCCACATCGTGGGGAGAGAGAATGACAAACGAAAACTCAAACCCCAATATCTATGAAGTGGGATCACTCTTGGAAACCCTGTTCAAAATCGTCAATGATAAACCGGCAAGCCGGTTCGGGGGGTGGAACACACACACGATGATACTATGCAGTCTATCATCGCGTCGATACGTGGATTGAATCATTATTTAATCTTTTCTTAGTGATAAAACACACAATATCGGATTAAACCATCGATGCAACATATGCAAAACATGAATCATTAAATATTTATTCATGGCACAATTCATGTACAACATGCATCAATATTCTTAATTTCTAAACATGCATAACATGTATATTCATGGCACATCAAATAAATAAAGCATGCATATTAAAACATATATTCAATTAATCATCTTCAAAACATTATCACACATGCAAGACTTATTCAAATTAAAATAAAGAAGTAGAAGTTAGAAGTCACTTCCACCTTAAAAATGTCTCTTTTGTACGCCTTTGAAATCCGGCAGAGTTCCGTTACTTCAAGACTCCTAACCACTCAAGAACTCTCAAGAACACTTAAGAACACTCAAGAACACTCAAGAACTAAGGGGATTGCCAAGACGAAGGCTTAGAGAATAAGATGACAATTCAACTCTTGTTTCTTGGGATGAGATGAATTGTGAGCATGAGGGGTGTTTATATAGAGTTCAAAAGGGTAGAGAATGACAAGTTTGTGGTGTTATCTTATAGAAAATTTGCTAATTCTTTAGAATTTCGTGGCCCCCAAACATAGGAGAATAGTAGGTAACTTTTTTGGAAATTTTTGGGAATTTAGAAACTAATGTTTTGGATTGTTGAAGTATTTAATCGAATTTTTCGGTATTTTTCGTTAATTTCTCAGTTTGATTTCAGAGCATTTAATCTGGCACGTTGATAATCCTCGATTGCAGCATCAGATCGCGATCATCGTCTCGGCTCCTGATCGTTATATATCCTCGATCACAGCATTTATCAAGGTGCCTCAATCGTGGACCGTTGGATGAGTCTCGAGCGCAGCACCGTTCGCGATCGAGATTAACGAACCCGACGTGGACCGTTGATGAACCTCGAGCGCAGTACTAAATCGTGATCGAGATTAACGAAGTCGCTGTGGACCGTTGATCAACCTCGAGCGCAGTGTCATTCGCGATCGACTGATAACGAATCCAATCCGAGCCCTCTGATCGTCCTCGAGACACGCATATCGCGATTAACGAAACTCGTTCTAGTCGTCCGATCGTCCTCGATTGTTTCTGTCCGTCCGATTTGCCTCGATCGGAGTACTCGTTTGCGATCATCTCAGAGCGCCTCCATCAGGATCATCTGATGGACCTCGAGTGACGCAATCGATTAGAGATATCTCTAATATGGGTCGTTGGATCGAACTTGTTGATTTCGGACCGTTCGATCTGTGGTGATTCAGTGTTCCGGGGTGTTCGGTGCGATTCGTCTTACAGTCGTTGGATTGCAAGATTGGATTCAGATTAACAGTCAACAGCTATTGGATGTGTTTCTATTTACAAAATCACTTTCTAAGGTTTCTTTTACCCGAAAATTGCTAATTATCAACCCAATTTCACTTTCTAATTTGTGTAAAAATTGATTTTTATTCAAATCATGCTATTTTAGGGATTTACTAATATTTTTCCCTTTCTAATTATTTAATATTACATTTATTAGGTATTTTTTTATTTTTTTAATATATTTAATGTCAATAATTAAATAATCTACATTTTCTATTTTCATGTATTTTTATTTATTTCATATTTCATTTTCAGATAATAATTTATGTAAATATAAATTAATATTTATATAGTGTTTGATTTATTTTTAATAAATGCACGTATACTATATTTTTATTTAATTATATAAATTTTTCTATGTACATATTCCTTAATATGTAGTATTAACATTTATTATGCTAACACACACTTTATTCTTACACATATTAACCTATATGTGTATATATACTTTATTTCTATTTATTTCTTAAGCAACTCCTTAAATTTCATAATTAATTCTACTAAATTGTAATTTTCATTTAATTATCAAATTAAGGTCTTATTTGCCTAATGTTTAATTATATCTCTAATATATTTTATTTTTTATGTGCCAACCCACAATTTGCATCCAAAATCTTTGAAATTAATTTATTTAACTTATTTTATTTATTTTAAATTATTTAACAAAATTCTGGGGTATTACAAAAATTGTTCGTGACTCTGATCATAAATTAATGTCTTCAATTATTGTATAATCCCGAGGTTATTGTTGTTCTGTTTCTAAACATCTATATTTATACTTTATTTTGTACCTTGGGATATAAACTGGTGAAACTAACATATGTGATAAATGATGTAAAGAAAAAGTAATATCCCCAGTTCTCAGATGGAAAGCAGGATTGATTGCACTCGAAGGTAATGACGTCTCAAGCTACGAGACAACCACGTCACCTATGACGTATGTGATAGATTCGGGAGTGGGGTGTTACAAAGGTGGTATTAGAGCCTAGGCGGTAAATGTCTTGGGAAAGGATTAGAAAAAATGGCTGATTAGGTAAGTCCTTTAATTCTAATTAATATAGAAAGTCCTACATCTTGTTTTAGAAATTAAAATCGTTTTGAAAAAAATTATTTAAAAAAGAAAGAAAATAAATATATGTTTTCCAATTGTTTTGTTTGGATATAAAGATTATGCTTTGAGTTGATAGTGGATAAGCCTTGTCTCGAGTAAAGTTAAACATTGAAAGGGAGATAGGTTATCCCATTCTAGAAAGCACGGTTGCTAAATAGTCTTTGATTTCGCCGTCCGATCTAGAGGTTGTCCCACCAGCTTATACAAGTAGTCGAAGTTGAAGAACACACTTATATTCTATAAACAAAATATGAGGTGGTAATTAAGGGCAAAGAACTCACTACAAGTTAAAGTAGATGCCAAAGGTGGTATCAAGAATAAATCAATGTTGTCAGTCTAACAAAAGAACCTTTTAACGAGGATTTGAGACCCTAAGTCTAGGGAAGAGACCTTAGGTAGAAACTTGGGTGTTGCTAAGGGTGGCATAGTGGATCATAAATAAAAACATTTAGGTCATAAGTTAGAGACTGATAACGTGTGAAAACAAAACATTTGTTTGTTTAGGGCACAAGATCGGGAGGATCCTGTATCTTCGATTTCGATGTGGTTTGGAATGCATAGGATTCAGGGATATAGAGAAATCTTGAACTCGAAGAATGATAGACCATGTATGGTGAGTGATCGGTGGCTTTGGACGAACTTGTTTTCTTATGCTTGGCTGGTATGGGACAGTCAAGTATAGTGAGGCTTGGGAAGCCTTAGAAATCGAGACATTTGCGAAATTGATTGGGTGTAGTGAAATATCTAGGTAGAAGTCTATGTCAAATGGCAAGGGTGGTATGGGACACACGAACCTGGAGGCATAGGTGGAAGCCTAGAATTTCACTATGCTAGCATGAACATGTATGATTGTATGAATGCTTGATTGTTTTGAATGCATGCTTTATTTATCTGAATTTCATAAATATGTATATCACATTTATTGTGATCATGAAACCAAATCTTGTACCCAATGACATTAGAGGATTTTGAAAATCCTCAAAACAGAACTTAGAAGTATAAATTGTAGGCCACAATCGAGAACCTAGAAACATAAATGTAGCGTTACATTAGTACAGAAGGAACAAAAACTTGATAAAACAGACACGATAAATGACTTAAGGGAAGGACAACTATTTTCTCAAGTCTGAAAAAAAAATACATTTTTATCTCAAGGAGGGATCAAGCTTTAAACCCAAGTGATTTGACGCTCCCCAAAAAGGGCTAACTTTTGTGGTGGATAATGAAGACCCAAATAATAGATGGCCGCCTTAATGATCATTTTATGGCAACCTAATGTTGATGATCATGTGCCTCAGATTGCCCTACCCAAGATCTTGATGAAATTGCATGATCTGAGTTATTGTACTTTATTTACTATGATACCATTTATAGCAACAAAAGCAATAGAAAAAAAGGACAAAAATGATCTTTCGATCTATTATTTAATTCGTTTTGAGAAAGATCACATAGAAATCAAAAAAAAAAAAAAACATTACAAACTGAGACAAGATCTTCTCCTTCTCTTCTTCTTCTTCTTTTTCTTCTCTTCTTCTTCTTCTTCTTCTTCTTCTTCTTCTTCTTCTTCTTCTTCCGTAAGGAGGATTGCTGTTACTAATGAGATGTGTAGCCTCCAAAACCAAGATCTTGACTCACTGGAAAAAGGTCTTCCATGCATCCATTTCCTGCTTCATCAATAATATTAACATCGCATGATGATAATAAAGATGATGATGACGAAGATTGCCCACTAACCCATAACATTCCATGATCCAGCTCTTCCATATACTTGGATGAAAACCCCGCGTTATGCCCTTTTTCCTCATCCTTCTTGTTGAATTTTCTACTAAGTGCATCGGCCACCACATTGGCCTTGCCCGGATGGTAGTGCAACTGGAAATCATAGTCCTTAAAGAATTCTATCCATCTCCGCTGTCGAAGATTTAATTCTTTCTGGGTATAAATGTACTTCAAACTCTTGTGGTCAGAGAATAGATCAAAACTCTCCCCATAGTGGTAATGTCTCCAGATCTTCAAAGCAAAGACAATTGCTGCCAACTCCAAGTCATGGGTAGGGTAGTTTTGTTCATGGATCTTCAATTGCCTTGAAGCGGAAGCCACTACCTTCCCTTCTTGCATCAGCACTGCACCTAACCCATTTAGCGAAGCATCGGTGTATAGGGTGTCCTTTACACCATGGGTAGGCGTGACTAGAACAGGTGCTGAAGTTAACCTCTTCTTTAGTTCTTGGAATGCCTGTTCACACTTATCATTCCAGAGGAACTTCTCTCCCTTTCTAGTTAATTTTGTCATTGGCCCAGCCAATTTCAAAAAGTTTTGGATGAACCTACGGTAGTATCCTGCTAAACCTAGGAAGCTTCTGATTTCTGTGACATTCGTAGGTCGCTTCCAGTTTGACATTGCCTCTACTTTCTCAAGATCTACTAATATCCCTTCAGCTGAGACAACATGGCCAAGGAACTTGACCTTTTTCATCCAAAACTCACACTTGCTAAACTTGGCGTATAGCTTATTCCTCCTCAATGTTTCCAATACGATGTGCAAGTGTTCTTTGTGTTCAGCCTCTAATTTGGAATAAATCAGAATGTCATCCACGAATACTACAACGAACTGGTCTAAGTATTGTTTGAAGACTCTGTTCATTAGATCCATAAATGCAGCTGGTGCGTTGGTCAAACCAAACGGCATGACTGTGAACTCGAAATGTCCGTATCGAGTCCTAAAGGTTGTCTTATAAATGTCGACTCCCTAATCCTCAATTGATGATACCTTGATCTAAGATCAATCTTGAAGAAGTGAGCAGCTCCCCTCAATTGATCAAATAGATCTTCTATCCGGGTCAATGGGTACTTGTTCTTGATCGTCACTTGGTTCAGCCTCCTATAGTCTACACATAACCTCATGGATCCGTCCTTCTTTTTCACGAACAGTACTGGGGCTCCCCATGGTGACTCGCTAGGTCTAATGAATCCTTTCTCACGGAGCTTGTCCAGTTGTGTCTTCAGTTCAATCAATTCTACAGGCGCCATTCTATATGGTGGAATGGCTATAGGATCTGTGCCTGGTTGCAATTCGATCTTGAACTCCACTTGTCTGTGGGGTGGAAGCCCAGGTAGATCGTCAGGAAACACATCTGTGTACTCCCATACAACAGGTATATCTTGTATCTCTCTTGATCCTTCAGTGTCCTCTTCTAATAATTGCCTGAAATCCTCTTTCTGTTTTATCGAATATAGGATGGCTAACATCGAACTCTTGGGCAATCTCTGCATGTCCCCATCTATCTTCAATACCTCACCATAAGGTAGCCTTACCATCACCCTTCGCCTCTGACAATCGATTTGTGCTTGATATTGGGTCAGCCAGTCCATACCCAATATCACGTCCTATCCATGAAAATGAAGTGCACAGAGGTCGACTGAAATTTGTTTGTCTCCAAACCTAAGGTCACATCTACAACCTCTCTTCGAACTCACAGTAGCCCCGATAGGTGTGGCTACGTCTAACGTCACTACCAACGGGTTTGTCACCAACTGTAGTCTATCCACTAGGTTCTCAGAAATAAAGGATCTAGTGGCACCCGAATCAAACAAAACTCGCACTGCAACGCCAAACAAAAGAAAAGTATCTTCCACTGCTGGGGTGGAATCGGTCTGAGCATCTGCCGCATACAGTCGAGCCCGATTCCTCTGCTGCGTCTGGGGCTGTGGCTGCTGCCTCTGCTGCTGGCGACCACTCTGCCCATGAGTTGGCTGCTGTTGCTGAGGTGCTAGGGTCAATGCTCTAGTAAGACAATTCCTAGCCAAATGTCCTTTCTGGTTGCACTCAAAACATAACCCATGTCTCTTAGCCCTCTCTCTCTGATCGTCAGTCTCACGACCCGGTCAAGGTTGCTGGGTCAGCTGTCTATCATAAGTTTGAGTCTGGGTCTGAGGTTGAGGCGCTCTGTGTGCCTCCTGTCTGTTCGGCTTCTTCTGTGAATGTCCGGCGGTCCTTTCTAACTTGGTCCTCTTCTTACTCCTCAATACCCGCTCAAACTCCAAGTCTCTCTCCACGAGTTGCGCCCTCTCTACAACATCCATCAAGGTTGTCAACTAAAACGGCGCCACAATCTTTCTTATCTCAACCTTCAAGCCTTCAACAAAACGGTCTACTTTGGATTGCTCGTCCATGACCAAGGCAGGAGCAAATCTAGCTAACTCAGTAAATCTCTGCTCGTACTCCGTGACCGTCATAGCCCTCTGCTTCAGGTCAACAAACTTTGACTGTAGCTGCCTCTTCCTTGCCATGGAGAAAAACTTATTGTAAAACCTTGTCTTGAAATCCTCCCAAGTCATGACCGTCTGATCAATGGTGGGCTCACTCACAATCATCTCCCACCAATGGTAGGCTGGCCCTACCAACTGATGCACTGCCAGTGCCACTCTCCTGGGCCTAGATGCCCCCATAGCGTCCAGGTGCTTGTTCATCTCTGTAAACCACTTGTCAGCTACCGTATAATCACTAGTCCCCTCAAAAGTACTGGGACCTAGCTTCTGGAACTCCACTAATAAGTTCTTCTGCTCCCTATCAAATCCAACAGATCTATTCTGTGGTACTGCCTCTGTGGAAGTGGACCCCTGGTGGACCTGAGGCTGAGCCTGTGTCAGTGGCTCTATCGATAACTGTGGCTGCACCTGTGGCTGTACCGGTACTGATGGCTGTGGTGATGCTGAAGGCTGCTGGGTCCTCATAGCCTGCTCCACTACCCTCTGCATCATCTCGGTGATGGCCTCTGGCGTCAGTGTAACCACTACCGGTGCCGGTGTCACAGGAGTGCCCTCATCACTATGCCCCATCTCGGCTCCATCCCTACCTCTGGCCGCACCTCTCTTGGGTCTACCTCTAGGAATTATCTACAAGTCAAATATTCATTTCAATATCTAATAGTTCATCAATATTGAATCAAAAAAATTTTTTTTTGACAATTTAAAGCAGATGAAACTAAAATTCCACTTCAACTCAGAGTTTGATTCTTTTCCCAAAACTTTGGATACTGTGACCTATGACGACAACCAGTCATTCTTCAAACTTGCCTATACCCTTTTTCGCATTTATCGTGCTACCATGGCTCTAAATTCAAGTCTCTAAGTCTTTGATTTGTTTCAGTGGTCTAAAAGTTTATGCTTCTAAGTCAACAGCAATACGTTTGTTTTTGGGTACAGGAATTTGTGTATCAATACTCAAAATAATCATACTACAATATATACATACAAACACACAGCAAACAATCAAATAATGCATACTGGCATAATGGAACCCAACGATTCCATTACGACTAATATAATTTCGCCAAATCCTGGTCTCTAAGGATGACGCAAGACCCACCGTACGCGACCGTCCCATACCAGTAGAATACAGTGCGTGCAAGTTCTTCCAAAGAGTTCATTTGTTGCCCATTACAATTTCGCAAGTGTCTCGCTCCTTAAGGCTGACGCAAGATCCACCATACGCGACTGTCCCATACCAGTAGAATACAGTGCGTACAAGTTCCGCCCAAGAATCGATCACTCACCATACATGGTCCGTCAATCTCCGAGTCCAGGATTCCTCCATACCCCCACAACCCTATGCGTCCCATACCACATAGAGATCAAGGATACAGGATCATCCCGATCTCGTGTCCTGACCAATCAAGTGTTCATTTCACACATTTTCAGTCTCTATCTTATGTCCTAAAGGCTTTTATTTACTTTTGTGATCCATTGTGCCTCCCTGGCAACACCCAGTCTCTAGCTAGACCTATGGTTTCAATCACTTGGCTAGTTGATTCGTTTGTTGAATCACCAAGTTCAAACTCTATCTCATTTCTATGTGATGTCATCGTTCCCAAGTTTTTGGACATTTCCTGAATAGAGCTCAACTTGCAAGGCCACTACCGAAGTAGAGCTCAACTCAAAGGTCCACCACAGTACTTCTGCCCCACTGCGACTAGTAACCCGAGCATGCTGACATCACCTAAATCTTTTCTAGACTTCTATCCACCTAGTAGATGAATTCTACTCGTTTTAACCACTTTTCGAAAGTCAAATTCTAGTAAAAAAAATTATTTTCCAGTGAAAATCAAATCCGGTGAAATTTTCATGTCAAAATTTTTGTTCTTACACATGGTATCTAAGTCTAGCCCAGTATATCTAACAATTGAGCTCTGATACCAGCTTCGTGACACCCTGGCTCTCGGTTAATCATCTCTGTGTCTGTTGCGATGGTCCGTCGCTTGGGCCGCGCGCGGAGACGACGTGCGCCCATTCGTTCGTTCGTTCGTTCGACGGGTGACGCCGGGTCACCCGTTCGTTCGCCGAGAGCCGGAGGCCACGTGGTTCGGTTTCTTTTCTTTCTCAGTATCAACTTCATACCTTTCTATTAAATAGGCTATGATGTGAAAAGTTAAAATGTACAATGGCCATCAAAACAATGGTTTCTTTCAGTAGACATGAAATTCATTTAAAATATATGCAG